>BMAO01019459.1:0-61633 GCA_019973975.1 Trichonephila clavata
AAATATTTACATATCATTGTTTAATATTTATATTTAAATGAGAAAAATTTCCATTACTATTTTAACTTTTTTAAAATTATTTTTGCGGCAATATTTCAAAAATATTTTTTTATTGTTATCCATTTGTTTACGTTCTTGTATTGACAATTGAAGTTATTGTTTATTTGATACTAGCTGTACCCTGCCACGCTTTGCTGTGGCTCAGTCAGGTTAAAGAGAAAGCACGTGTTTTCAGTATATTTAAATATTTGCAATGGAGGTATGATTTTCTATAAAAAAAAATGTATAGATATAACACAAAATTTACTTAACTGATATCATTTGTAATTTGTTAACCAAACACTTGAAGTTATTGCAACTTTTTTTTCTTATGTTATGAACCTAAATTTATTTACATTGTTTCATAGTGGAGACCTCAAGTTTAAAGATAAACTTTAAATGGCTCTACTCTGGATTTCTGAGGGTAATGGGTGAGTTTTACAATGCTTATGGATATTTCTGTTAAATCAGAGGTGTGTTAACAAATGCACATTTCTCCAAACAATATCATTTGGAAACATGAATTGTATTTCCTGATGTTACATAGGAAATGTTTTGATTCCGCAGTATATCTAGCAAGCAAAGTTTTTAATGGCTCTGGTGGTTCTCCAAGTTGAGGCAGTTTAATTTTTCCAGTGGTACAAAACATTCCTTTTGTTTCTCCCTTAAATTTCAGAGCATTGCAATAAGGATACACTTCAGTCATTGTACTAATAAGAAAATGGTGGCTCAACCTATAATCTTCCACTGGGTTGTACCAGAGTGCAAGGTGACTGTTATTGTGTGATTGCTCACCACAAAATCATGTTTGATGCTGATGTGCTGTTTCTGGTTGACCCTTCGCAGCCTACTGTGTTCCTTTTGTTGAGAACAGAGCAGATCTGATGTTGAAAAACATGAATGCTGTGCTCGTAAATGTGCATCCTCAAGCCTGGCTGCCTGTTGCTCTGCTGCGCCCTCAGCATCTGTTTATGCCATTCTTTGTCTGCTTTTCTCGTTTGCTGATGCCCGTTCTTCCTCAGTTTGATGTGCAATTACACTCATTGCACTGTTTTGCCTTGTGAGTATGACAATTAAATTTGATTTCTGCAAGGCATTATTTTTATGTAGTGTAGCTAACTGACTGCACTTAAAAAAGAGAAAAAAAGTTAAAACAAAAACCTATAAAATTTCAAAACATTAAAAAAGGAAAAATCAAACAAAAAGAAAGGGAAAAAATTAAAAAATGCTAATGAAATATTTAATTTCTATTGTACATCAATTGTCACAGTTCAATTCCAACGCAATGAGGGGCTGAAGAAATTTTCAGTCAAATATGCAAGAAAAATTCAAATATAAACACAGATTTCGCAGCAGAAATCTACGACAAAGTATTGATGGAAGATTTTGCAATTCACTATTTGATTAGCATTAGCAGTTGTTATTAACAAATTTAAGAGCCTATCCTTAAAACAAAGTGGCTTATATCTAGACACAGACTGCTTCACACATGACAATTATTTGATGTCTGGGTATTTAAATATTAGCATCACTGCACAACCAAATTGCCTCCATGCAAATCACACCATTTTCCAACCAAATCTGATTTTTTTTTTCATGAAAAATGTTAGAATCTTTATTGTTTAGATATTAAGGTGCAATACGCATGGCACCAATTTTGTTACGGTGATGCTAATACATAAGTACCGTTGGGGTGTGTTCCAGAGCAGCAGTCACTAATTTTTATGGTCCACTGAAAAATTGAGATATTATTTACCCTTTTGTGAAGATTCAGTTTATAAAAAGATGAGCAACAAAAAACATAATATGGATTATACTTTAATAAAAACTTTTAGTTACCACTTTTAGAAATTCCTGAGTTTAGTAATTTTTTCATTTTCCATCGAAACTTGAAAGTCAACTTGGGTAACCATAGTAAATTAGTGGCAAAACACTTTAGTCTGTTGATTGTCGGTTTGTTATTGCTTTTCATGAAATTTATTTTCAGGTGTATGCAAATGTAAATAGACGTAAATGTAGCTTTAGTGGTCTGCCATACTTATAAAGTTATCACTGAGTGGTTCATGGAGTGCTGAAGGTTGGCAACTGCTGTTCTAGAGTAGGCACACCAGACAATTTTTGTATCTTCACAGACAATGAAGCAACACAAAATGTCTACCCATAAGCATTGTAAAATTAACCCTTTGACCTCAAGAAGAGCCATTTTAAATTTATTTCAAACTTGGCACCTCCCCACAATGTAAATAATTTTAGATTCATAACTATAAGAACAAAAATACCATATAACTTGGAGTATTCTTTAACAAATTACAAATGAAATCTGTTTATAGAAAAGTTTTGTTTATGTATATTCACACATATTTTTATAACAAAAAAGTCATACCTCAAGTGCAAGAGGTTAAAAATATTAGAAATGTATGCTTTTTCTTTTCTTTCCTTTAAACCAGACTGAGCCACAGGAATGCGTGACTGGGTACAGCTGCCTATAACAAACTTAAATGTTAAAAAGTTATAAAAATAAATTAAAGTTCAATATTTTGATGAAATCACCAAAAACAGTTCCAACCAAAGGTACTTAGGTACTATTGCAACCCCGATTTTGTATGTGTGTTACATGGTGAAATGGCAACCATGTGCTTCCTTTCATACAATGTTGCCAATACAGTTGCAATATGTAAATACCAAAACAAACATCAGAAAATCTTAATTTTCCCATTTGTATTTCACAGTAACATCAAATAAAATTTTGAAATCACACAAAATAGATCCTTTTTGAGTATAAATAAAAATTCCCAGTCATGCAAAAAAATATTATTATTGTGTAAAAACAGTCATAGAACGGTTTTCCCTTGTTGAATGCATATTGCAGCATTTGGCGATGTTTTACGATTTTAGGTAAATGGTCGACTGTTAAAAATAATCTATTAATTTAATTTAGGATCACCGAAAAAGATAAAATACTTGGAAGATTTCAATTGATATGCTACTCATTTGTGGAGAGGTTTTGAAATCACGCCAAACAGATCCATAGCGTACATAATTAAAATTAGTATTTTATATATAAAAATTATCCAAAGTATATATACACGCTTAAAAATAAATTAAAATACAAAACAAACATTAATTGACTTAAAAAGAACTAAATATTTTTATCAATGCGAAAGCATAATTTGAAAAAATAATCACTATCTTACGACCACCTACTTCTCAACACGTATTTGAGCCATCTGTCTGCATTGTGCTTGTTCGCTGATGCCTATTCCAATTTAATGTGCAATTACCCTTCACACTGCTTTTGCTAGCCCAATGTGATGACCTTAGTTTGATTTTCTGAAATACAATTTAATGTACCGAAGCCAATTGACTGCACTTAAAAAGAAGGTAAAAACAAAAATGTATGAAATTGCAAAACAGCTCTGAATGGGCCTTGTATCGAAATCAATCAACATAACTCAATTTTGACGCAATGGGGGGGGGATTTCATTCCACTTGAACAAATCGCTCCAAACAGGTCAATTTCACAATATAGTTTGAATTCAAAAAAAGATTAATTGACAGAACAGAATTCTCATTAATTGCACTGAGAAATAAGAAAAACAAACTAAATGAAGAATAATGAAAAAATAAACTATACTCACACAAAATTAACGCTATCATAAAAGACACAGCTCAATAGCAATGCAATGCATCACAAAATAATTAAGGTGACTGTCTACATTCAAAATGTAACAGACACCTGGAAGTATTATTAATGACGCAAATAACATAACAATATAAAATCAAATTTGTGCATTGTTTGCAATCATATATTAATCATGCCTCCTCTCCAACAGAGTTAGGGAAGAAATATAAATCGCACACGGTTAAAGATATTTTGCATTGAATACGCAAGGAAAATTCAAATAAAAACATGGATTTCATAAATTTTTGACAACGCGTTTATAATAATTGAAGATTTTTACAATTTTCAATCGTTATCAACAAAGTTCTAGGCATATCTTTAAAATTGAGTGGCTTAGATCAAGACATGGATAATTCTCACAATGGCAGTTATTTGTGTTCTAGAATAAGCAGACCAAACAATCATTTATGGATTTGCACAGAAAATGAAGCAACACAAAACATTGTCTACCCAGAAGCATTATAAAATTAACCCTCACGGATTCCAGAGCAGAGCCATTTCATCAAATTTTAGTATATTTTATTTGTATACGATAGTTTTTTTATTCACATTTATAAAGTAATTTTTATCCTTCTGCTTAACACTACCCTTCATTTATATGTTCTTGACTATTTTATGAACTTATTAATGTATTTTTTAAATTATTTGTTACTAACATATTATCGCAGCCTATTGGCGACATTATTTCAAACGAAGCACTGGCTGCCAATTCAGCACATACAATACATAGGAAATAGGAGTTGGCGAGTTAATAATAGAATGGTTAATTGTTGCGATAATATGCAAGTACCATTTTTTCTTATATATATTAATGATTCACATTTAGTTTGTTCATGGTTCTTTACTATATATTTTTCTGATTCACATGTTTTTGTTGAAAATTTTTATTAGGATACTTTCTTTGGTTACTCGAGTATTATCACAACCTATTGGCGACATTATATGAAACGAAGCACCTGGTTTCCAATTAAAAACATATGGCACATAGGAAATCAAGGAGGCCAACTTGGCGAGTTATAATAGAGTTGGCGATTGCTGCAATAATACATCCTTATGGCATACTTTGTTGTGCATCAGTCTTTTTAACCTGACTGAGCGACAGCAACATGTGTACAGCTACTTATAGAATAAAATTGAATCATAAAAAAATATCAAAAATAAAAAACGGCTCACTAATTTGATTAAATCAATATAAATTTCCATACAAACACAAAATATGCATCACAAAATCTTTATTTCGTATTTCAGACATCAAATTAAATTGTCAAAAACAGATTAAAAAAAACCATATTTTAGAACAATACCATTCGATTCATTTCGCCAAATTAAGACATCAGGAAGTGCAAAAAAATATTTTTGCGAGGTCCTTTCATTTGCGGTGCATGATCGGCAGAAAAAAGAAAAACACGTAAGTACTAAAATATATATATAAAAAATTAAACATTCAGTGAAAAAAGAATTACTGGAGAGAAAGATAAAATAGAATGAAATTAATATTATGAATATTAGCAGCGCCTATCTAAAGCAAATAACGGAAATAGAAATTCAATACTAACGTTAATTGCAGAAGAACTAAACCCCTTTATCAGTTCGAAAAGTTTTGATCTGTTAAAATAATTATAACAAATAATATAACGAAAAAAAAATTAATAAAATCTGCATGAAATTACTGAAAAAGTAAGTCGTAATTTGTAAGCAAAATCATAAACATCCCGCCATAATACTATCGAATGTTGCCAACACTGCAAAACAAAATTTTAGTTGTTAAAAGAATAATCATTAAAAAAATGATTTATTCGAAAAATAATCCTAATTAAGAATTAAAGAACAAAAAAATTGAGAAATATTGCAATCGATAACCATAATTACAATAAAAATATCTAATAATCCCGAAAAAACTGCATGTAAAGTATAAATTTCCGTATTCAGTGAGAAACACATCATATGACGTCATAACACCCAAAAATCACTTAAAAATTAAATTTCAAAAAATTTAGAGTTAATTACGAAATAATGAGTACATAAGAACCCGTCCGGATTCAAGTTCAACGTTATGTCAAAATTTCAGAGGGAATTCTCCAGTAGTTTCGGAGATCAGTGGCTTTGAACAAACACACATTACATTTTTATTTATATAGATTTTGTTTTACATAAAAAAAAAAATTTGTTTTATCGCCTTATTTACGTAGACAATATGAAAGAAAAATTTGAGTCCATCGAATAAATTGGATTATTGGTTCCATTTTATGGTCGTAATCTTATATTCAATCTTTAAGGTCTTAGTGATCTATTATTCAATAAATTTATCATACAGCGATTGAGGCGTACATCGGATAGTGAAATATATATTCAATATTTAACACTCAAAAATTATATTTAATTGGCAACGATATTTTCTATTGCTTTTTTTTTAAAAAATTTTATGTTAAAATAAAATTTTATAAATCCCGTTAAGATATTTTCTTCAAATATCTATTTTATTTCAATAGAAATTATCTTTGAATTTTTTTAATTTTATTTTATTTTATTTATTTTAATTTTATTTTATTTTTAAAAAGAATACACATAAATTATTTTTAACAGTCATTTATTTTGTGTAAAGTTTGAATCAGGGTAAAGCTCAGGGCCAGGGCCCTGATTATTTTTGTAGGATTATTAAAATATAAATAAATAGATTACTTTAAAACTATTACAGCGCAAAATATTTTTTATTATACTCTGTTATTCGCAAGCTTCATTCAAGAAAAATATTCGAAAATTTACAATATTTATAGATATTACTAATTCCTTAGGAAGGTAACGTAATAAAGTATTAATAAATTTATGCTAACTGAAATTGATGTAAATAATTTTGTCAGTGAATAAGAAAATAATTCATTTTAAAATTCTCTATAAAAAAAACTTTAATTTATAGCTGAAAGTATTCGCTCGTATTCACACAAATATTTAAAAATAAAACCTTAATTAAACTTTTAAAATTTCATCTTTTAATGTACTTAATGCGTACTTTTTAAATCCATTTTCCATGAACGTGTATTTGAAAGCTGGTCCTTTTATTCATGTATATGTCAAATAGAGCGATTCTTCAAAGGAAAATTGTTTCTCTAACAAACCGAAACCTTTAAAATGTGTTTCACAGAGCTGTATCTAAAAGTTTACCTCACGTCAATTGCTCAATATTATATTGGGATAGGTACTACAAAACTACGCTCAAATAGCAATCAAATAGTAATAAAAAAACTTTAAGTGTGCTGTAAGAAAAATATAAGAAATCCTATCCATGATGTTTTAGAACCAAAGCCATAACTTTAAAATTACATATAGGATGTTTTTGAACGAAAATAATTTCTTAAGTTATTAAAATGAAAATTGAATTACGTCGTATATAAATGTATTTATGCCACGTTCCCTTTCTATGTTCTAATCGTAAAATGTTCTGCACTTAATTTCACTTAAAATATCTTTAAAAGCCACTAAAAGAATTTGCAAGCAAAAAGAGGGTTATCTCAGTAAGACTACAAACTATCAATAGGAAATAAAATTCAAACAAATTTTTTTATTAACTGTCGAGTACTGGCTCCCACATTCCAGAAACTACGTTGGTGTGTCATGAGTTCAAACCCTAGAGCCAATAAATACCCACCTTGCAGAGGGGGTCAATGCACGTTAAATCTGTCGAGGGTCAATGTCCTCCCAATGGTGGAGTGTGGTAGTTAGGAGAATGGGTGCCAATTCTTGCGTTGTGTCGTCTTTGTCCCTTGACCAAAGGTTCAAAATTTCTATGTCCGTCGCCAATAGCCTTCGTGTTTTCTTATAGTGCGACGTTAATAATCACTCCCTCACCCCGAAATTGTAACTTTAATTTGCATTCAAGATGGATTTAGTAAGAAGGTAACTTCCGAGCGTAATTTGGTTAGCTAAAAACAATAAAAATTTGCAAGAGTTATAAAAGTAAAAATAATTAAAATGGTAAAACCAAACTGTGAACTCGAGACTACTCTCTTTACAAAAGGGAAAATATGTATGATATTACATCTTTGAAATATTTCAGAAAAAACAGAGACTCAATAAAATGGACAATGACCACCGATTTAACAACCTTCACACACAGTTATCATTCTAGACCATACGTTCCTCAAACACAAAATAATCCCACAGGAAAACATCTAAAATTCCTGCTATGTGACCCAAAGAAGTGAAAATTTTCACATACCCCTCTTCACCACAAGGGACCTGTTTGTACAGACTCGTAATACCTCTATAACGGCAGCACAATACTCTTTATAGCAACCTACCTTTTAATACACCATTACCCCTGAAGCCTACTTAGGCCAAGAGTATTACGTTTTTATAGTGATTTTATAAATTGCTGTTTCATCGGTTGATACTTTTTCCTCCCTGAGTAAACTCCCTGGTGACTTTCTTATGTGTCTTTTTTTATATCTTTCGGTATTCTTTTATGTGGCATCTCTCAGGATTCGAGTTTTAGTATGCAGCTTTACAGGCCTGTAAAGCTTTATCCTGAAGTTTGTTTTACTCAGATGGACGCCAACTGAGTGCTTTAGCGGTAGGTGACAAAATCTGGACGTGAGTCAAGAATTTTTCAAATTGTTTAAATTTCTGATCTCATGGAATAAACATAGAAAAGAATAAATTTATGCTTCGCTTAACAGTTCATTTGAACTAAATCCGGTGTTCAATAAGAAATTCTATAAGATAAAAGCCGTATTTTTATCTCAGGGGAAAATAAACCTGTATTAAGGTTTTCAACAACTTACGATAACATTTGTTTTTTTAAAAAATGAAGATATGGGAATTTTTTTTTTTTGTTTTTTTTTTGTGGTTTTTAGATTTGTTTAGTATATTTTAAGAAAGATATACTAAATTAAGAAGAGAAAAAGAAATTATTATTACAAAAATGGGTAAAAATTTACAAAAAATAACATAAAATGGTCCCATTCTACAGGTCTACCAAAAGTTTCTGAACAAATTTTCAATTCCGATGTGTTGCTATGCTATTCATTTTTTAAATGACTTTCAGGATAAGAGATATTTTTATTTTTACAAAAACTAGAGCACTTTATTTTAGTTATTATATGAAATTGCTTAAAATAACAGTGATTATATTCACGTAAAGGACTGTAAATTTTGCAATAAAACAGTGATTGATAAAACACTTCTACTATTATACAAAACAACACAAAAAATTTCAGTTAATTATTTTCAAAACTTTTTGAGCATTTAAAAAAAACACACACATTTCGAGTAAAATGCGTTTTAAAGTATGACATATTGCTTAAAGTAATGGCATCTGCTTTTACTAAAAGGCTTGTAGTTTTTGTTCTGGTGACAGGAAAATCATAGACTTGGTATTTTTATAAAGCTAATAAGATGGCCTATAAAAAAAATCATACAAAAAAGAATTGCCATTTTTTGGCAAAATTTACAATTTTAGGGTAGCTTTAAATGAGTTTAAGATGAAAAGTGACATCCTAGTCAGTATTTCTTCAATATTTGCGCAATCGTAACCGAAAAGAATATTTATTTTACGCATTCTAATAGAAAGTATGAAAACTGCATGCTTAAATTAATGCATTTGTTGCCATGGCAATGAGTTGACGTCTTGACGAATGCTCTGAAATTGTATTTAGCTTTAAAATATATACTAATACGGTTAATGCTTTCAGATTTTGAATATGAACTTGTGAGGGACCTATACGTGTCCTTCCATTAATCCTCTTGGGAAATCTTTGGGCTATGAATATCAACAACCTTTTTCTGAAGAAGAAACCGTGATATGCAGATTAAGTCTATTATACAAGGGGTGATCAAATGAAAAGGTACGAAGCGACATAAAAATGAAACAGTTAAATATTTGCATATTCCACCATGGGAGAATGTAGCGAGACATCTCGGGATGCCATTGGAGACTCTGACTGGGATCGGATCATGCGCGGGTGCCCGCATGCGCAGGAGAGAGCAAAGGCTCTTATAAAAAGCGGCGTCCAAATGATGCGAGCACAGAATTACTCGAGCACAGAAAAAGCATTAACTCCGATGTGTACTGTGAGACACTCCGACGCCTACGCAGGTCCATCAAGAATAAAAGACAGGGGCTGCTCACGGAGGGTGTGGTTCTTCTCCATGATAACGCGCGTCCACACGTCTCCAGAGTCACACAAATGGAACTGGATAAGTTCCAATGGGAGACGTTGGACCATCCGTCCTACAGTCCGGACATGTCACCCTGCGATTTCCATGTGTTTGGTCCACTGAAGAAACACCTGAAAGGAAAGCGCTTCAACTCGGACGACGTACTCAAGGACACTGTGAAGGACTGGGTCTCGTCACAGCCACAGGAATTCTGGGAACAAGGAATCCTGCGGCTTGTTCATCAGTGGGATCGTTGTGCTCAGGCCTATGGTGTATATTTTGAATAAAGTCTATATGTGTACCCACCGTGTCGTTTCGTACCTTTTCATTTGATCACCCCTTGTATATAATTTAGGCTTACTTGCTAGAAAAAAGTTTGGGAGATAGATGGAAGAGCGTTAGTAAGTCAGTGTGATAGATGAGAGATAGAAAGTTAGAGTTATAAAGAGATAGATAGTTATATAGAGGAAAATTGCTAATTAATTGAAGATACCAAGAGATTGAAACATTACTCAGTAGAAGATAAGAAGGCTATCTACAGTTCAGGTATTAGTCATATTTATAACACGTTTTGATATTTAAATTATTAAAGAGATTTAAGTGACAATTAGTCACATAACTACAGCTTAAATCAAATATTAAAGTAGAAGATTGATTAATAAAAAGTGGATCACATTTTATTAGAAGTATTCTCCGAACACGTGACTCTCGTCACTTAACCTCGCTCTCTACTTGGAAACATCTTATTTAATCTGGTTAATTGATTTGTTTTTGAGTTAATTAGTGTGCTGAATAAATAATTAGAAATTATCATGTCGAGTCGTCCCTTAACCGGATCACAGGGTAAACAGGGGATGTTACGAATTTTGTAAATTAAACAGATAATTCTTTCCTTATTTATCATTAATAAAAATTGATAATGGTCTTGGAATAATATCCTTCTGTTCAGGATCCATTAAGATCGATTGATTATTTATTAATGCCGCATTTCGATGCTGCAAGAGAACTATTTGTGACTGAATTTATAATTCGTTCAAGTGATTAACTTAAGGTGACCAATTTTTTTTTTAATGAAAAGGAAGACGAAATTTTTAAGAAAAAATTACAACGTAAGAACCATTATATTAATTCAAAACAAAAATATACTAATTATGCTTGCATCCCTTTTTATTATTTACCTAAACGAGTATTTTTCCTTTGAATAAACTTTTTTTTTGTAAATATAACATTTTCTAATATACACTGGTGTGCAAAAATTAAGGACGAAGTCGAAAAATTAGCATATCAGCTGAACGAAGAGGCAGAGCGGACAGAAAGACCAATCAGGAGATTAAGTGAGGTGATGTACGGTAGCACATGCGCAGATATGCAGGTAGACGTAATGGGGGAGTGTCTGAGTAGTAAAGCATGTTGTCGGTGTAAGATTAGTATTTCTGGCAAAGAGATTGCACACCGTATAGCAGTTAAAATCACACCGAGTTGCTGCCTCAGCAAGAAATGGCGAATAATCAATCTGTTAGACGACATCTGGATGCTTTTACCCGAGGTCGAATCATTGGGAAGTTGGAGGAAGATCGCAGTGTGACAAGTGTGGCTGCAGAGTTCGGAATTGCTCACAGCATCGTTTCACGACTTTGGAGACAATTTCAAACTACAGAACAGCTATCCGGGGTTCAGTAGTGGTCGTCCACGAGGAACCACACCCGCAGATGACCGGTATATTGCCTTACAGGCCAGAAGAAACAGGCGGTAGACAGCGGGAGAAATCGCTAGACACACGACACAGGCGACTGGACGACCGATATCGCGTTTTACCGTGGACAGAAGACTGCACGGTGGTGGTCTGTTTGCACGACGCCCTGTACGGTGTGTACCTCTAACGCCTGCCCATCGGAGAAGGCGTTCTCTGTGGTGCCAGGAATACCGGAATTGGAGAGACAATGAATGGGGACGAGTACTCTTTACAGATGAGAGCAGATTCAGTCTGAGTAGCGATTCTCATCGCATACTCATCTGGAGAGAGCGGGGAAGCCGCAATCATCCCTCGAACATCATTGAAAGGGACAGGTATGGAGGTGGCGGTGTTCTCGTTTGGGGAGGCATCATGCTTGGTAGTCGTACAGACCTTCACATCTTCGACGCAGGTTCAGTCAACGGGACCCGTTATTGTAACGAGATTCTTCTTCCATATGTGGGTCTTTTTAGAGGCGCTATTGGTCCGCAGTTCCTTTTCATGGACGTCAATGCACCATGTCATCGCACAGTAGCTGCCGAACAGCTCTTAGAGAGTGAGGATATTGAACGTATGGATTGGCCGGCACGATCTCCGGATCTCAATCCCATCGAGCATGTATGGTATTTTTTAGGCAGACGCTTGGCAACTCGTACCTTACCACCAGTAACGATTCCGGAGCTTCGATTGGCGCTGCAAGACGAATGGGCAGCAATGCCTCAACAACTCATTGACACCCTCATTCTCAGCATGGGCAGACGCTGTGAAACCTGCCTAGCAGTCAGGGGAGATCATATCCCTTACTAAAGACCAGATATTTCTTGCTGGACACCCATCACAGGGATGTTTCGGCCTTCAGTCGCATTGCGCTCCATGCTACTTTTTCAATAAAGCTTCTTTTTATCCCTCTGATTTCTCTTTTAGTAAGTGTTGCTTACATTACTCATGTCCTTACGTATTGGGGATCTTACGGTATTAAATGTGTTGATTTGGAATGCTTTTGTACAAAGTTATATTGTAAAAACCGTCTCGTCCTTAATTTTTGCACACCAGTGTATATCGGAAATTTCAGAGCATTAAATATCCTTCATATTGAATTTTACGGTATGTGCTGCAGTTAAAATATCAGCATTTAACCTTGATTTCTCCCTTGTCCAAAAAACCATTACCAATTGAAAAAACTCTTTCAACCGCTGCATTAGTTCCAGGGCAACAAAACGTAAATTTAACAAAAATAACTAAATTTTCATGTGGAATGTGTTCATTTTCGAAATAGTTAAATATTTCCACCCATCTTTTATCAATTTCAACATGTTGGACTTCCCCATTGTTCTAATTTATATCTGAATTTAAATATGCCTTCAGTCTTCTAATTTCTTCAAACAGACAATTGTCGTCGATTTTATTATAAGGCATTTCTTTCGATAAAAACTCAACACGATTTTCTAGGATTTGTTGACTGTACTGGTACATGACGCGTTATAGTTCAGCCTGGCATCTCTTTAAAATATTCAAAAGGAGTACGAGTAGTGGGACACTTTTCGAGGAAGGACAGAACCAATAAAAGAAGGACTGTCCTCCCTAAAAGAGGACGATTAGTCACCTTACTATAAAAGCAATTGAGCCGGCTCTCCACTCACTCAACTTCCACCCCATGCCAATGTGAGGACATGAGTCTCGGCTAATGTAACGTGCATTAGTCTCTTTACACTAGGGTCTCAAACTCGTGGCCTGGCGAATATATCGGCACACAATAATATATAATAAAAAAAACCCAACCCGGAATAAAAATAAGATATGTTTATTATATTATAAGTTATGTTGTGCTAAGATATTTTTATTTATATATGTTTATTTAAATGTATTATTCGAAATAAATATACGTGTGTATGAATATAGATTTTTCTGTGGCTCACCAAAACTTAAACCTTGTTTCTTTGGCCCAAGTTAGCCTTTGAGTTTGACATCTTTGCTTTTCACAGAAGGTCATCAGTAGCATCAGGACTTCAATCCATGATTCGACAGAAATAATACCGGCCACGAGTTCACGACCGAAACCACTCACCACTATAACTAACAACTTCACTATTTCTACATTAAATACAAATAATTCTGTTATTAGAATTTTATTTTCAGTAAAAAAAAT
Organism: Trichonephila clavata; assembly: GCA_019973975.1. Taxonomy (NCBI): domain Eukaryota; kingdom Metazoa; phylum Arthropoda; class Arachnida; order Araneae; family Nephilidae; genus Trichonephila; species Trichonephila clavata. Next base: position 13,753 of record BMAO01019459.1, read on the forward strand.
GTTAAAAAATTATTATTTGAACTATATATATTGGAAACTAATCAATCACTCCATTTCAAAATTTATTTCCAGTTCCGTAAAATATTTATTGGGAATAAACTAACTTGGAATTTTAATCCGTATTAAAAACAACGTTTTAAATTAAAGCTGATTTTATTCATCCTTCAACATTGTGATAAATTCTGAGTTCATCGCCTTGTTTTCCAAGCTTCTGTACAATTGTAAATTTCATAAAACACAAGTGACACCCAGCCTAAGCAAGGATTTCACGATAATATTCTCCTTAGCCCTTTTCTAGAGGATAATCGGAATATTGCAAGTGACATGGCAGAACAATCGATGAACAGCAAATGTCTGATCGATAAAGTGCTACATGGTCTGCAATGAAACATCATTACGTCCAATTAGCTTCATCATCAAAGATGCATGTTTCTGTCATTCAGTGTAATGGGGTGGAATTACTCTTAGGCCTGGTACGATAAACGAATGTTTTTTAGGAATTGGTGAAAAATGTTTCTTATATTAATAATTTAAGAATGAGTTTTTAAATTAGATCATTCAAAATTGGCTTAATACGTAAATTTGAATCGTTTTAATTTATTTGAAATTTTAAAGGAATGATAATTTATCTTTTTAACTAATTAGAAGCTCTAGAAAATGTATATTAAATATATGTAAAAAGGAACACTTCTTCACGGACCCTTAAAAAGGCGCTGGGGATTTAAGAACCGCTGTTTTAAATTTTTGATAGTATTTTGAACGATTGTTTGGCGCAGATTAGCTAAAATCGGGTCTTACACCATTAGAACTTGCGCATTCACTCACTTTATATAAGAGGATTTTTTTAATATAATAAAATATTAATTGTTATTTCCATAAAATTTTTGATAAATTATATACAATATAAAGATTTTTCAATCAGTGTACCTATATATCTACGATTCACATAAAGTTGGGCATCTTATTGAAAATCATTTTATTCAGTTCCTACTATTAGTTCACTCTCTCCCCATATATATCTATATATATCTTGTTCAAATTTTCAACCGTTAATAAAATAATTTCTATTTATCCATTCAAGCTCAAATACATTTTTTAAACTTGTAGTGGATATGACCCCTGAAGTTAATACAGTTTTTTTCAAATATTAATTCATTAATTAAATTTTTTTTAAAAATGAATAAATAGAAAAAAATAAAAATAATAATCCAACAGCATATGTAGAAAGAAAAATCGTTTGTTGTTTTTCTGTAACGCAATTAATTGACTTCTAATCCAAAGGTCGTCGATTCGAATCCCGCCTGTGATGGCCTGATTTCTGAGAATGTGATTTCTTTTTTACTGTATTATTTTATTTTATTAGAATAATTAAATTTAATTAATGAATAAATAGTAAAAAACATTAAAAAAATAGTCCAATGCCATATATAGAAAGGAGAATGGAAAATTGCAAGGAAAATCTCTTTCTATTTTGTCACTTAATATTGTGATTCTGTCATATGTTTATACATATTTATATATTAATTGTAACTGTTGAATAAAAAGTAACTGAAGTAAAAAATTTCGTTGTTGACCTAAGTAGGAACTGACTTACAATTTTTTCAAATTTGCTTGTTTTTATTGTAGTTCACTTATTAATAGCTTCTTGTGTAGACTTCTCTGCCGAAAAAGTATTGTAGCTGCAAAGATCGTTTGTAGGGTAAGAGTGAATTGTTAAGAATCCCCTAACGAATTCTCTTTGTAACCGCCAGAGGGCTTCTGAACACTATGTAAGTAGATACTTTTGTTTTTGTTTACAATCACTCTGTACTCTGAACTCTGTACTTGTACGCAGAACGTAGCTCTCCCTAAAGGTGCCAGGCCTAATAACACTAGATAAATAAATTGTTAAGTTTATTGTTAACGATGGCTCTTCTTTGATGACTGAATTTAATTGTCTGACCATAATAATATTTTTTTAAGAATACTCTTATGGTGATGCTAGTGAATTGGGAAGTGACCTCGTCGCCAAGTTTACCGGTGTAGAAAATTATCTCATAAATTATTATGTCGTAAATGTTATAAAATATCATATGGCTTTGTACGAAAAAAAAAAAAATTACAACAGTGGCACTCAGCCTTTTTTCCCGGACCACATACATATGACAACTATTTCATGTTGGCCACAATTTGAAAATTAATAAGGGGACGCTCGCTGTAAGACCACGGGAATTTAAAAAGTGAAAAACTGATCAAACTATTAATTATTTTGGATTTAAAACTATATTAAACTGCAGCAAACTCAACTCACAAAAAATATGTTTTATGCCTTTTTTACCCTGTTATAAGGTAATTTCGATTACCTTTCATCAATTATCCCCCCCCCCTCAAAAAAATATTGTGTTGCTGTTCAAAGGTTTTTTAAGAAATTTAAACAAAAGAGCCAGTGAAAAAAATGTGCTTGGTTGTTTCGTGACGAGCAAAAAAAAAATTTTTTTTTAATGTAGCATTTTCACGACAAATCAAACAAGTTGTTGATTCATGTTTGTTTTTCTCTACGAAATAGTCAAGATTACAATCGTCTTGAAACAAAATTTACTTTTAGATATTTTTTGCTTGGAAGAAGACATGAGGGTTCACTAAAAATTAGTTTAACCCATAAAATGGTCGCTATTCTACTGTTGTTTGTTAAGGCTAACCATTAAAATTACAAAAAGAAAAAAAAAGTTATCCCACAATTCGTACCAGCATGACATCATCGATAGCAAAACTGATAAACGAGATTGCTTGAATGATAGAATTTTTCGCTAAATTTTTAATACATTGTTCTTAAATAATTGAATTTGTTAGTGCATCGGACCATGACCAAGCCACTCAGAAAGGTCCTGTGGGCCACATGCGACCGAGGGGTCGAGTATTGCTGGATTCAAATTAAAGACTCAAGCCACACATACTTTATTTATTAATCTAATGTTGAGTGATAATGTGAGAGTTCCTGCGTAGGAAATACAATAATGCTTTCTTTCATAAGAACCAGTAGTATTCTCCTTGCTTTTTTATTTTCATTTAAAAGATGTTTCGTTCTTCAGGAAGAATTTCCAGTCCAGACACCAGAGAGAATAAGAACAGATTTCACATGTAGCGATACAGCAGGTGAAATACATTTATGTTCTATTTTTGGATGTAGCAGGTGCAAACATAAATCTGAACCTTTTCGTAGTATGTGTGCTACTCTGTAAAAGTAATGAATAGGAAGCTGTAGACCATATCATTTCTGAAATACTATGCTTGTTTATTTAGAACAAAACGTTAGGTTAAGTAGTAAGGCTTTTTTGATGTGATCAAACCATATGATGATGTGTGGTAAACTTTATTCATTCGCTTTTCTTCAAGCAAGAATTTGTTTTTTCTAAGCAAACAAGATCATGCTTCAGTTACCTCATAAATCTACATTTGACCTCTATTTGTCAAGAGAAAACATAAACTATCCTTTAAGGAATGTAAGAACAGTGAATGTTTGGCAGATTAAAATTTTATTTTATTATTATTTTTATTTTTTCCGCAAGGGATTCTTTTTATATACATAACAAGTTATAATTCTTTACTTCATTTTTCGATCATTTATTATGTATTGTTACGAATATTGTGTAAGGAATGTTTAAAGAGTGTAAATAATTTGTATCTGGATATCTAATGCGTTTATATTTCTCTCTGTTGAATTTACTTTATGCTAAAATTATAATATTCGTACGCAACGCCATTCCTTACATTATAATGGCGATTTAAGGGAAACTTGGCGACAGAAATAAGTAGGCATCATTTTAGGCAACTTAGTGACCATGTTGGCGAGTTCTGGAAATTAATGGAGAAATTTACTTTTATCACGATCTATGACGTCAGATTTTACAGGCCTCATGAATCTTTCGAGAAAGATCCGTGGGGCCTATAAATAGGGAGTCACTTGCCGAAATTGAGTTTGTATTGTCTTGGCCGTTGAAGAGTCGACCAGTGATAGGTGACTGAAGAATTGCCTTGTTCTTTGAGATAGATTGCTTAAAATCCTCGAACTCGATCTACGTAACAATATATATAACATATAGTAAATTTTCTAAGAGTAATCGACAGTTAATAGTGAAATTTTTGCAGTTCATTTATTAAAATAACTATGAAAAATTGTCCTTAAATCATTTTGACATTTTTGATATTTTTAAATATGTTTAAGTACTTTATAAGTCACTTTTTGTAACTTTCAGTTTATTATTACACAAATTTTCGTGACATTTTTCTATTTCATACCAAGTTTTCATAATAATTTATTTTATAATTCCAATTATTCCAAAATAATTACGATTTTTAATGTCCTAATTTATTAAAACTGGAAATAAACCCTAGAACTCAACTATAAACTCAAGATTGAATGCAACATTTCCATTCAATAAAGTGCTTTCGATGTAGCATGATTGAAAAAATACGCGATTTGGTCAATAAAAATTGTAGTAAGTTTACTGATTTTAAAAACAAAATTGTTATACTGCAAGACTTATATATAAAAGTATTTTATCACAGAATTAAATGAAAATAAACGCAGAAAATCTAGTCCAATTTTGGACAATTTAGAAATGCTGTTGTGTATGGAAAATCATATTCAACACTTGTTATAATATATTTGAAAATTATTTTTAAATTGGAATACAGATGTATTTGAAAGCCATATTCTTTTCTTTGTAATGAAAAACAATGTCTTTGATAATGTAATTTTCTTTGTCGAAACCTTGGGATTGGTACAGTATTTCTAATGAGGAGAACCGCCAGCTAGCTGTGTTAAAAATAATACATTCAGTTTTAACACTTTTTTTTATAAAATAAATACAATGATAATAATAATACTATGAAATAAATAAAAACTAAAGCTGTTTTCTCACAAAATATTTAATTAAACTATTAAATATTTTTAATTAAAATAATATATTTAAAAGTATCCCGATCTAATCCTTGTTTGGAAAATTTAGTATCAATCACAGTTCTGTGAACCTTAAATGGAGCAAAACTTTGCATAACACACTATTTATAAATGCAGCACAGACACTAAAGGGCAATTTAGACATAACTTCTGTTTACTGATGCATTCAACTCGGTTGTCTACTCAAAATAATTTGACACGGGTATATGTATTTACTCCCCATTTTCTGAGAGAATGCTTTTTTCCCAATGCTTTAGTAAAACGAGGTGCAGCTGGCTTATTTTATTTTATTTATTTATTTTTGTTAACTGGTTTTTACGTAGGAAATGTTTAATAACAATTGTGATCTCAGAAAAAAAAAGATATTTTGTTCATAGAGCGGATTATCTCATTTATTAAATATATTTTATAAGATAGAAAAAAACTAATCGGATGATTTTTGATTAATAATTTTAATTTGTCAAATAATTTAGCATCAAAAATTGCTAATGAATAACTTAATTTCTATATTCAAAAAGTATTGATTAATTTCCTTTAATTTTATGATTTTAGTAACAAAAATGCTAATACCCTTTTAAATCAGTGATTCCCAAAGTGCAAGGGGCCCACGTCAGCGAAAAAATAATTTGAGGGTCCATTAGGTGTACATGGGGGTCTACGACAGTGGCTCTCATTAAACCAGATCGTGACTTTAGTTTTAAAATGAAATTTAATCAAATAGAAACAGATTTATGTTTTTCACAGATTTATTTACTAAATTTAATGAAGCTAATTTGCAGTTACAAGGACCATTTCAGCGTTTCTTGCTAGAATTAAGCTAAGAAGTGAAATATTGGATGTCCTGAATTTTCCCAGTTTTTCAATTTGTCACAGACAATCTACCAAGAAAATGACGTTTTAACCTACATCAACATTTAAATACCCTTTATTCAGATTTTGGAACTAGGTTTGAGAATGCTTTGACTATGATAATATCACAGTAGGCAATGAATTAATATGGTCACATTAAAAAAACACACCAAATGTCAGATTACAAGAGGAACTGATCGGAGTAGGCACTAACGAAGATCTTAAAGTTAAGTTTATAAACAGATATCAACAATTTTAAAAGCACCATGATCCATTCATCCAATTAAAAGCAATAGTTTGTTACTCAGTTATTTCATGTATTAATTAAATCTTAATTTAATTTACTAACAACTGTGTGTCTTAATTTTTAAACACTATACTTCATTACAGTTGAAATTTGAATCTTTTAAAATAAGTAGTTATCTACCAGCTGTAAATAAAATTCATTTAAGTTGATATATTTGCAAAAATTCAATGTTTGGTAAGTTGGGGTCTACTCGAAACCGAAAAACATGGCAAGGGGTCTATGAGACAAAATAGTTTGGGGACCTCTGTTTTAAATGATCAAATAAAGAAAGAGTGGCTTTTAATGGATATTTAGTTTTTTGCGTAAGGATTAAAATGTATCACTAGTATGTTCTTATATTTTAATATGTGATTTAATTTTAAATATAATTATATTACTTTATAAAAATGATTTTTAACATTTTGTGCACTATTTCTGTTTAAAATCGAAGAAAGTCAAATTTATGAGCCCAAGTTTCTTTTATTTTCATTTTAAAAGTTCTTTTTATTTATTCTAGCAAACTAAATGATAGTTTGAGCTTTAAACTTGTTAATATAGTCTACGATTTTTTATTTTTGTTTCTTTATACAAACAAATTACTAATCTACGTGAATATATTTCCTTCATACTTCCTTTTTAAAAGTATGCATTAAAAAATAATTTCCGAGTTTTAGTTACATCTTAAATTTTTTTTATATATTTTAATGAATCGTTCAGCCCAGGAATTACTCTTTGGTTTTTTTAATGTTTTTTATGCTAGCTGTTTTTAACTCTTAAAATATTTACAACTGCTGAGAAAAGTTATTAATATACTCGGTGAAGACTTTACACTGTTTCTTTCATCCATTGATAATATAATTACACCTCAAAATTGAAGTAACAAGGCATTTAAAATTTTAGAGCCATTAGATGGTTCAAAAATATAGTGTTATAATAAAAATTCTCGAACTTTGAGAACTGCATCATAAAAAACCCACCAATGGGTTTTAAGGACGTCTACAACACGACATTCCTGCATTATAACTTAATCCTCGCCTCTAATAGCCTCATATAAAAATTATTTTTCACCTTCCCACGCCGTTAAATGTTGTGTTGTAAACGTCACCTTCAAGCCATATTTACAGGACGTTAAAATTAACCAAACAGCATCATGTATTGGCATCAACACTGCAATGAAATACTGAGCTCTCAGTTTTCGCAGCCATTTTTGTTCGCACATCAAAGCAGATAATGGAAGAGTACTTGAAGACGTTAAATGACCTGATTATTTTACGATAAATAAGAAAGCTGACAATTCATACACGAAGCGTCGGTGGTATAACGGTTAGCATAGCTGCCTTCCAAGCAGTTGACCCGGGTTCGACTCCCGGCCGACGCAAGCTTTGTTTTTTGCCTCTTTCTATCCTGCCTCCGAGGCCCTACGAGAAAATGAGTTTCCTTTTTTTTTCTTTAAATATATTTATTTAATTTTCAAATTGTCATCCTCACTAGGAGAGGGTGAAAAAGGAAAAGTATTGTTGATGAGATGAAAAGAAATGTTGTTAAATATTCAAAGAATTAATTTCAGTAACAATTTAACCAATTTAGAAATTTTAATGTATTCTTTCTTTATTTTATCATTCTCATCAACTGCTACAACATTAAGAAATAGAGCACTAATATAAAGTAATTTTTATTCCACAATCTTACATATTGAAACGAAATGTATTCTGTTACATCTAGGAATTTATTGAAATCTATAGTACATCATATAGGTTATAAAATAAATTAGAGTAAAATACCTTAATTAGATTCAAATATAAAATTTTCTCTGCAAATAAGAAGTTTATTTTTAAAAAAATGTATTTTTATAATAGATGAATTTTAATTGCAAAGTATATTTTTATTAATTTTTAAATAAAAAACTGCACATATTTATTTTAAATAATTTTTTTAATTCGTATGCTATGAAGAAGTGTAGGAAAAAATTATTTCTGAAGTTTATTTTGAATTTTATATTTAATCACATAAACGAGCAAATATCTTGTAATCGTATAAGTAAATCCAGAAATACACTCATGTCCATAAATTAAGGATAATTCAGAATCACACAGAAATTGAACTCTAAAATAAAAATTTCGCCTGTAGAATTATCACACACATCTTGAAGAAGATATTGCAAATTACAGGAAACCACCAGATGGCGCAGATAGTACGTCACAATGACGAGAGTGCAAGAGAGGGGTATATAAGGAATGGTGGCAAAGAAGTAAAATTGTTCACAAGCGCTTTAAAAGCCTTTCAGTGCAATAACCGCAATAGTTATGGCACAAAGGAAGCATTTGGATGATTTTTTAGTGGTAGAATTATCGGACGACTGGAATGTGGACGTACCCAGATGGATGTATCCGAGGAACTTGGAATTGCCCAGAGTGTCATCCCCAGGCTTTGGCAACGATTCCAAGATGATGGTAATGTGAGTAGATGTTACAGCACAGGTCGTCCCCGAGATACAACGCCGAATGAAGACCGGTATTTGGCAGTTACTGCCAAAAGAAACAGACGGAACACAGCATCAGACCTATCTCGTCAGCACTCTTCAGCTACCGGTACGACAGTTTCAAGGCAGACCGTGTACACACGCTTAGGGCGCATTGGTCTATATGCTCGTAGGCCTGTCAGATGTGTTCCCCTTATCGCAACTCACTGTCGCCTGCGATTAACCTGGAGATAACCTGCGATAGAGAGCATGCATTGTGGACACCGCAACAGTGGTCTTGTGTGATGTTTACCGACGAGTCCAGCTTTAGTTTGCAGTCTGATTATCGCCGGACTTTCATATGGAGAGCGCCAGGTACCCGTCACCACCAAGAGAACACCATTAAACGACACCGTTGTGGTGGTGCAGGATCGCTCGTTTGGGGAGGGATTATTCTTGGTTCCAGAACTAACCTGCATGTTCAGAGTGTGTGGGATATACTTGGCCGACGAATTGCAGCCCGTCAACCCCCTCCCACCTGTCTACCGGAACTTCGGAGGGCATTGCTTGATGAGTGGCGTAATATTATTGATAAGATCAGATTGATAATTTGATACTCAGCATGCGTAGGCGTTGTAAGGCCTGTATTGCATCGTCCGGGAGACATCTTATACTGTTTTTTGTAAAAGGTTCTTTTTTTTAATTTGCTCCAGGGAGTAAAAATCGCAATTTTTATTAATTATGTCAAACATCTTGCATCTTTTTTGCTCTTTACCTTTTGTTTAATAAATAGACTTTACAAATAAGTCAAATTTGTTTTGCTTCTGTCTCTTTCTTTGCCTGAACTTCATTATTCTTAATTTATGGACATGAGTGTGGTTCTGGAATACACTTAAACGTTTTAGCTAATCAACAGCTGAAAACTTATTTCCTTTAATTATGACTAAACTTTAGATAATATCTTTCAATTAATGCGTTGCTTGCGAACCCGTTATTTGTACTACAGGTGAATTTTAAAAATGAAACTCATCAATCTCTACAGCTAATTTGCATAATTATTTTAATGACTGTTCACCTCGAACTAGGTGCTGCCAACATTACTACAAATTTAGAATATTTTTTAAATGATCGTTACAAAAGAATCACAATTTTTCTACTTACAAACCGAATGATTTCCTGGCATAGATCATGATATCGTTTGACAAAATGTATGCCAAAAAATGTGAAGAAGTTCGTCTTTCCTTCCTCCGTTAAGACAGAAGAAAATTAAAAACGTATTTACAGATTATGTAATTATAAATCAGCATAAAATTCGTCACATTATAATCCCCAATACCTGTTCTTTTTTTTTAAAAAAAAAAGGTGAAATACTCATTCCATGTCGTTTCGATCGATTGGTTTCTAAATATTACGACATAAAAATAAAAAAAAACCAGAAATTGACATGTCTGGGTACTATTTTTAAAAATTCACCCAAAATTGGCTAATTAGTTTGCATGCTTTACATCAGTGGTCTTCAAACTGTGTTCTACGGAACCACGAGGTTCCACAAAGCATACCTAGGGGTTCCACGAGTCACAATAAAAAAGTCGAAAAGAAACTTATAAATATGTATGCATAATTATTATTTCTATGAAGTTTGTATAATTACAAGCATTAAAACTCATCCTATTCATTAAAACTGAAAATTTTATTCACACACAGTATAACTTTATTTTATAATACTTTTTAAACTTTTGTTATAATATAATAAAAGAATATTAAAATGGTTTATCTTTATATATATGCTTTCTCCTAGATTGTGAATATTCTATTGTTTACTATCTTGGGTTCCACGAGATAATTTTATACTCGTTAATTAACAGTGTCTTGTGTGCATAACTAAATAGATTTCTAATGGAAAATACACCATTTTGCAATTGTGGAGAAAAACACCTATAATGAATGAGAGGAAACAACTTATCAACAGATTCGTTGTTAAAATCTAAATTTAAGCAAGTACAGCTCCTACATTTTGTGTTGCAAATTCATAAAAAATACAGAGTATTTCTCACCTAGCTATGAACATTTTAATTTCATTCAGAGTATTGTGTTTAAGTGAAATAAATTTCTCATAACGTGAGTGGCTCCAAAAACAAACTATAAAAATAAATCAAACCCAAAATATGAAATGCGACTGCAGATAGTTTCAATACACATAGGCTTCAACAAAATTTGTGTGAAATAAAAAACAAATACATATCCCAGTTACTAAATATAATACACGAGTGGATGGCACTTGGATCACAAATTAATATTAAAAATGAGTAAATTTGCTTAGAATTTTTTAATAATAAAGGCAATACTTCTTTTAATTGCCTTTACGTAAAATACCTATAACATGTTAGTCTACTTTAAATATTATTTTGAGATATATTCTTTTAAGTATATGTGTGGAATGGGTTTCTACGAAAACATTTTCTAGTACTAGGGGTTCCACTAAAACCCCTTCAAGTTCTAGGGGTTTGGTGAGCTGAAAAATTTTGAAGACCACTCACTGTTTTACACAATGCCAGATCTTATTCAAAAAATTTGGATCTCTCAGATGGAGCAACAATTCTAATTCTACAGCGTTTCAAACTAGTTCACTACAAGCTAGACAGAAAAATGTACCAAATATATACCTATTTCCTTAAATTCAACAGTTATTTAAACTAGACAAAATAGGTCTAGCTTTTTGATGAAACTCTACCCTAAATAACTCTGGATAAAATAATAATTTAGTCTACACCGTTAACAATAAAAGAAAAAAATTCCGCCAAATTGCGAAAATTGTTTTTTTTTTTCTTCTCATTACAATGAAAGTATTTCAACAATTTTGCTACAAATAAATGAATATACGAGAAACAGAATCCGAACATACAGAATAATATATATCAGAAAGTTTTAAGCCGGAAAAGAAGTTACAAAATTCATTAACTAAAGCTGCAATTTATTTAAAACAAATAACTAGAACTAATTTAGTTTAAAGATAAAATGGAATAAATTATAGTTTGAAAAAAACTAAAAAACATGCTTTTATACTGAATCGAACTAAAAAGTAAAAAAATAATTCTTAATAAAGAATAAAATGATTAACAAGAAAATGAATGTCATTGTGGTAAAAGCGTGGGGTGCTTTGTACTACATTTTTACACTAATTCAGCTTTTCGGAATAGAAGTTAAAAATTATGACAATTCATACATTTATAGAACACCCCACGCTTTTACCCCAATGACATTCATTTTCTTGTTAATCATTTTATTCTTTATTAAGAATTATTTTTTTACTTTTTAGTTCGATTCAGTATAAAAGCGTGTTTTTTAGTTTTTTTCAAACAAGAATTTATTTTTCATTTTTTTAGTTCGAACTACAATAAAAGCGTGTTTTTTAGTTTTTTAAACTATCATTTATTTATTGTTAAATTTATCCTTGAGTTTGATATTTGAAGCTGGAATTACGTGGCTGTAGAATTAGTCTTGCTCTTCAATGGATATTAATTAACGGGTCTGAAGTGTATTTATTCTCTCTGTTTACGAGGCCTTGAATGAGTCCCGTATCGTTATATTAGATTCCGTCTCTTTTGAACAGGTCAAACAAATAAAAGTGTGTAAAGAAGAAAATGTTCGAATTAAAAAAAAATTTTAATGTACCATGTTTTTATATAACGGACTAAAAATTATAAAATTCCTCCTTTTCGTTTTTGTTTTCTTTTTTAACATTTTCATGCATTGTTATCCACTTCTCATCTATGGTCCAAATTTCAAGTCCCTAGCTCCTCGGGAAGTCACACAGTTTAAAATCAATTACAAAATTCCACCCGGACAGACATTAAAGAAAGCGAGTTAATAAAAGCATGGTAATATGAAGTGTCAATCATTTATTCACCTTTTAAACGTGTTCTTTTCATGTTAATTCGTATAATCACTTCTAAACGTATTGCTTTATAAAAATAAAAAATATTTAGCACTTAGAACGCAAATTATTTTTTTTCCACATGCACGAGCCTTTTTTTAATTCTCATTTTCAGAAAAATGTTTATATTATGCTTAGAAATTGCTAACACACACCCACCCTCCAATTTCTCAGAAACAAAAAACTTTTTTTTTGTTTTATTTATATTAACCGCAAGTGTATTTTATACTTGCATAAAATTAGCTTTAAATTCAAAACAGTTGCTTTAGGGTTACACCTTATTCTTTAGTCGCTAGATCTGAAATAAGTCGCCAAATCTGGAAATGATGTATGAAATTAGTCGCCATATCTGGAAATGGTACATGGAACAAGTCGCCAAATTTAAAAATGATATATGCAATAAATCGCCAAATCTGGACGTTTTATCTGGAATTGTCGCCAAATCTGATTATCCTTTTTCCTGACGATCCTGAAAAGGACAATGGGACAAAATTATGAAATTATTGTATTGTCATCAGTCCTTGACAAGTGTGCGAAATTTCGAATGAATCCGATCTTTTTAAGTGGGTAAAAATCGAGTTCTAAGATTCCGTTACATGCAAGTGAAACTTATAAAAGCGTGTTAAAAAGAAATTAGATCACTTAAAGTTTTTTAAAAAAAGCTGAAACATACATAAAATAGGCTTAGATTTGATTAAACTATCTCGTCAACAGTACAAAGGTAAAAACCAAAAAAGAAATTACAATATCAGCATTATTTTAAAAACTATGTAGCACAGATAAATTCAACTTAAAATTTAGCCTTGAATATTGAAAAAGATGAAAAGAAAACTTATTTTCCTCGAACTACGTCTTGAGAACAGAAATAAAACTGTAAACACGCAAATCGTATTGCCAAAAAACTAAGATTCAGTTTTTGAAAGATTGATTTTTTTTAAAGACGATTTATTACAGAAACAAGTTTTAACTTTGCTCAAAGGAAAAATAAATGAATAAATTTAGAAATACATAACAATCTCTAAGAAACTGCCCAAACTATAATTTTTCGCATCTAGAAAGAGACAGCATGACTTCATACAGCCAGAGCTATGAAGAATCGCTTCAAAGTAGGATTTTAAATAGTCAAAAGCGAATTTTGAAAAACTCTTTGAGATGCAACTTGTTATGTGACCCAAAATTTCCACTTCAAATACTTTTGTTGACTGAAATATTGAGACTAGGAAGAACTGTTAACATTGGTTGAATGTGTGACAAGGATTATTAAAGATAAACAATACCCTACAATTTTTTCAAATATACTGATTTTTTTTTTGCATTTTTTTAGGCTTAATATTATTGGGAATCTTGCCACCAAATTTCAGTTCTGCTAACAAATTAGTTTTTAAGATATTTGAAGTTTTCTGAACTTAGGTTTTGGTTTCGGTTTCATTTTAAAACAATTTTCCACTCTTAAATTGAATTAATTAAAAATACTTTTAAGCACAATCAACTCTTTCAATGGGAAATGGTTATTAATTTCAATTTTCATTACTAAAATCATTTCTACTTGATTATGCTTTGAGTTTTTTGAGTTCTCATACTTACTTGATTAAGATACGATTTCAATGCCAGTTTTTGTTTTAAAAAATAGTTTATACAACTTAGAATTTTTATCATTAATTTTTTCCTGTTGAGAAAATGCCATGGCCAAAACGTTTTCAGGTTGCTGCGAGAAACAATATTTCGAAGAGATGGGATACTACTGAAAGTGATGTATCTAAAAATAAGCCCTCAGCTGATACTACAATTATAGACTTCCGAATACAAGTATTCTGAATTCAAGTATTGCAGATAAATCTGAATATTTTTCCTTGACGTATATATATATATACCAAACTACATTATAGTAAACATATTGCAATATCATATTTTAGTATTTAAAGTTTTGCACTCAGCTCTGGATCCATGTGAAGCAGATATTGGGAGGCCGGACACAAATGTGTGATTTATAAACAATACTGTGAACGTGTGTTCCTTTTATTTATTTATTTTTGTTGTTGTTTCTTGTATTTTTTCAATGTTCTCTGTTTCTGATTTTATTTGCAGTTGTCTTGTAATTTGCCATTGGAAATAAAAAAAAGAGTTTTGCAACAAAAACTCAAACTTGCTAAACTGGCCTAATTTAAAACTGAAAAAAAAAATTAAATTTTGTGTACAAACCGGTGATTTTTAGTTTAGTTCAGTATCCTTATTATTTTGTACATAAATGCTTTGTGTTTCATAACTTTTGTGAAAATATTGAGATTAGGCTGAATAACCTGTCGTTGTAATAAATGCTATCAATATTATGTAAAAATATATCTTGAATTTAAAATATATATATTTTTTCATTCATATCTAATTAAAGTAGTGTTTTAATGCAGAACTAGAGTTGGGAAATAGCATATTAAAAAATTCGAGCTTTACGGGCATTACTAGATTTTCCTTTATGACTTTACAAATTTTATATTTTTCTCAGGCTTTCATTTTTGTTTAATTTTGAAGATATAAGTGTGTTTTTTTCTAATCTCTAAGGCTCTTTTTCTGTTCAAGATAGAGTCTTAAATTTTTGTATTTATTCCCAAATGTATGTTCAATAAAAGTTAGTATGGATTAAAATCTGAGATCTCTATTTTTTTAAAAAAATGCTTAAGTTAATATCTTAAAAAATTTCATGTTTTTTCCAAGTTTAGCTAGAAAAATAATTATTAAAAATCAACAAGAGAACATATTTTTAAATCCATACTAGCTTTTATTTGCAATATTCTAAGAAACATAAATAATTTAAAATGACTAAAAGATTTTAAAAACTGAGCATTTTATAAAAAATTTTAAAAACTTCAAAAATTCTTAATTTTTTAAAAATATAAAATATTGCCTGGTCAAACTGACTTTTTAGTTTCAGAATCAACTTAACAATATAACCTGGATATAAAACAAATTATTTTTACTGTTACTGCCTCCAAAAAGTTTTTGAAAAAGTCTACTGTGCAGCCTTTAATTCACATTTTGTGCACAAATAATGATTTTGAATATCCTTTTCAAACATTTAAATAGTCTTTTAAAAAAAATCTTTTGGGCATTTTTTATAGTCAGTTTTTTATTATTCCAACCAGGAATTTTTTTTATCAAATTGAAATTGATTTTTAAATACGATTGTCAAAACCCGAACTTTAATGATATGTTACCTTTTTATTAATAAATCACATAAACTCATTGTCTCTTTGCCTATTCTAAATCTTTATTAGAATTCTCAGATTTCTTAAAAGTAATTTTCATATGATTTTATAAGGGTAATATATATATATATATGCATAACCTATATTTATATATATATACTAGCTGACCCGGCAAACGTTGTTTTGCCAAATAAATTACTTCTAGTGAGTATTTTGGTAGTCAAATAAAAAATAACTAACTCATTATAAGTGTGTGGGGATGTGGTATATGACTGAAAGAGAAATGATGCGCTGTGAACGATGACGGCTTATAAAAGTAACAAAGCACCAAACATTCCTTTTTTGAATTTTTTGTACTTTTATTATTTTAACTAATAAATTTAAAATTACATCTCTGTCACAAATTATGACAATTAAAAAATAACATTATCAGTCTCTTAGTGCAATGGAGTTTACGATATTTTTAGTGAATTCATCTTTAGCCAACACAAACAAACTAGATGGTTTACCCACGCGAGAACATGCCACGTATAATTAACTGTCCGTGTGAAAAACACGGTGTGCCCAAATCTGAGCCACAAACAGACATCGTTTGGCCTTGAGACTTACTGATTGTCATTGCGAATGCCAATCTAATTGGAATTGCACTTTTCCTGACGCGCAGCACATCCCGGCTGGCTCATTTTTAAATTTAAGCGCATTACAAAGCGGACATTCCTTGTCCATAGCACCAATTGTCACATTCGAATGAGCGTAATATTTAACATTGAGCTCATACTCGAATGCTAGACGATGGAATGAATCGGATGCAAATGCTCGGTGTACTTGTTGGCGTTGCTGGTCATTTGCTCTGAGTGTGTCGAATAGGAGTCGTCGTGCTTGTCTTTGTTGATTTTGTTCAACTCGTACCTCTTGTGATTGTGATTTACGCAACTGCGCCATATTCACAAGCATATCTTCATTATCCTGTTGGATTTGTTCGTCTTTTCTTTGAGCTCTTCTATTTCACATGGCTGTAGATTTAGTAATTCGACGGCCTAAATCAGACCCTTTGCGTCTTGCTGGCATTATTTATTGTACAAAATACACAAATGGATCAAATTGAAGTACTTAATGCTAGAAAATAGTATACTGATAATGTATATTTTTTTAAAATTATTTTACCTCTATCTTTCACAATTATAAAATATGTATATATTTCTCTCTTCATATTGAAAATGATTCCCGAAAATTTTGAGCGCACTGAGTATTACAGTTTTATTAATTGGCGTTTAATAATAAATAAACTAATAAATAATAAATAAGAACTCAAAATGTCTGAAAATATGCAAAAATGGTTTATACAGGTAACACAATAGTTGCTGTTGGCGAGAGCTCGTGACACGTGTTGAAAACTATTGATTTATATGTGATCACTTAATTAACTGAACGTGAGAACTATCTTGAGCAAAATGGGAACAAATAATTGTAGCATTGCAAATTGGTTTAGATTCATAATTTAGATTCATAAAAAATAAATTACGGTGGAAAAAATCCTTCAATCATCTGTGCTTTTCGAAATATAATAAAACTCTTTCACATGGAATAAAGCTCAACAGAAATATATTATTTACAACTTTGCTAAATGACAATGATGTATTTATCTTCCACTAATTTTTCTCTGGGCCTGGGTTTTCTTTTTTCTCTGACAGAGTAGTATTTTCACATCTGGTGCGAAACCGATTTTCGACGCCAAGCGAAACAACAGACAGGGGTTTTAAGGTTTTTAATTAATATCTTCTCAACTAATTTCAATATTGGAATGAAAAATAGTTTACGTCCTATTCTCAGACCTACTGAATATACGCACAAAATTTCATAAGATTTGGTCTAGTCGTTTCGGAGGAGTTTGGCTACAAACACTGTGACACGAGAATTTTATATATTACGAATCTTTAAATGGATACTTTTTCTTTAATGTATTAACCTTTGTTGGAAAATTCAATTTTATAATTTACTTCTTATTAAGAGGTATCAAATTTCTAAAAATAAATTGGTTTCGGATATCAATTTCAAGTATTCATAAATTTAATTTTCATGAATTTCAAAAACAGGTGCATTTCCGAAATTTTACATCAAAAAGGTTCCACATCTAATTTTAATTTTGATATCCATCCTTCTTTTTCTAAAATTTGACCTGATTTTCAACTTTAACAAAGAAAGGAAAATTTTCGAGGTCTTAGGGTATTTTTTAAAATAGTTTTTCATGTAAAAAACTTTATACATGTATTTTAATTTTATAAAAAGAAAAAAAGTGCATAACTTCCTGGACAAAAATGTCCGACTTTCTTTCCCACCTCTAAATATATTCCACAACCTCATGTACATATAACAGTAAAAACAGGGAAATTCCAAAGCATCTCTGAAAGTTTGGAATTCAGAAAGGGAAAAAAGGCCATCTTCCCAATACATACAAAGATCAATTATTCAGTTTCACGTTCCAGTAGCTTTAAGGGCTCCCCCATAAAATCTTTTTATAGCCCTCGTAGTTTCGTGACTTTTGTGGCAGGGGAGGGTATATCTGAGGCGTTTCGTGAGTCCGGGCCCCTTTTTCAACACGCACTGCAGCAGATGGTGTTACTGCATTACCTTTAGCAAAATGTGGCGTAAAGAGAGAGGAAGGTCTGAAAGGTAATAGCGGCAGAATGGTTCCTTTTTTGTTTCGCAGGGGTAGAAAAGGGGACTGGCTATATATATATCTGGAGGGCTTAAGGAAGGATGCAGTATATTTCCTATTTGAGGCGTGATGTAGAATGTTCCCACTCCAGTAGAGGATCGTTCGCATATGCATCATTAATCGTAAAGCGATGTATGAGTAAATGAAATAAATGCTTTTCTAAAAAGTATTTTTTAATGATCGAATATAATTTAAGTAATAATCTTACTGTTATTCAATTATGTTAAATAACCAAGGACGTCTTAAGGCTGTCTTCGGTAAATGTTACAGAATAGGACCAAAATTCGGAATATTTTTTCAGATATAAAAGTACCAAACATTAATATTATATTCTGGCTTCACTATCCTGTAGAGAATCACTTATTTTATCATACTACTTATTTTTATCCGAGTTGCCATATTTTTTTTTCTGTTATAAAACATCTTTCGCATTTTTCTCCTATACCGTAATGCTAAATGAGCTATCCCTTAACATGTTCAAAGAAAAAACTAATAATTTATGAAATATTTTGAAATTTTAAAACACTATACCATGAGTTACAGTCACAAATTTTTTTAAATATTAAGACATTTTTTTCTGTCCGAAAATGTGATTCACGTTAAGTTTAAGCTCACATACATACGGCGGAAACAGCCTTAAGTCATGGGCCAACTGGGCCCAGGGCCTCGTCCTTGGTGGTGGCCTCGTTTCGTTCTCGACTCTGTCTTAGTAAGATCATGGTCCGGATAATTTTAATGGTTAAATACTCCAAAAAACAGGGAATTTCAAACTGCACGTCAACTGGCAAAAGTGGTTAGACTGTATTATTATATGCGGACCGTTATTCATAGCTAAGCCTAGGCCTAATACCATAAGCAATCATTCAACTCATTTAGTCGAAATGGGGTCATCGGTTGAGCCGGTTTACGCCTAGGTTTTTGATTGTAAGTCATGCACATTTATTTGTTTCAAATTACCGTTTGAACGAGTATTTGACAATGCATGCTATCTACTGTCTACTTTTAAAGATTTCAGGTAGGACCTACTTTTTCAGTTGGGCCCAGGGTCGCAAAAATTCTAGAAATTTTTCTGGGCCCAGGCCCTTAAAGAGTCTTAAGACGTTCATGCAAATAACCTTAACAATATTCGTTTAGTGAAGAACCTTTAAGCTTTCTGATCCCTAGATCCCTTAATCAGTAATGACCAACAAATCTGTCAGATTAAACTCCCCTAGCAAGAAGTGGCCGAGGTAGCCTAGTGGTTATGGGGACGAACTCGTTGCCAGCATGTCAGGAGTTCGAGTCCTGGTATCACCAAGGATTTGCCATGTAGAGGGGGAAGATGCCCGTTATATCTGTTGAGCTCAAAGTCTTCCAGTTGGTGTGGTACGGTAGTTTGGAGAGGGGTACTAGCTGAGCTATCACCCTCGTTATTTCATCGGTACTCAAAATTAAGATGTAATATTAATATTACGAGGTAAAATTAATGTAAGAAACAATAATAATACATGATGCATTTAATACTTAAGCAATTTCAAAAACTTCCTTTCTATAATGCTTTGTTGTTATTTGTCTTGAATATGAATCTTAGGCTAACGATTTAATACTCTGGACTTCAAGTAGGAACAATAATATCGCAAATAATCACAAAAGAAGAAAATGCAAAGTATAATTTATTAGTTCTTAAAATAAAGATAAGAGATTTCTATTCTTTTCCAAGTTCATAAACGTTCAAATGGTTCATTAACCTACGGTAAAAGGAGCACGATTTGTATATCTATAAATAGAAGAAGCACTGCCAATTACTTTTAAGAATAATACTTCTTAATTTCAGGTAATCAACATTACTCCATTAACATTATGGATTACTAAAAGTTGATATTGTAGTTTTGAGTCAAATCTGAACGATTTATTAATTGGTTATTTACGATTCACTTTGATACAAGACCAGAACTATTGGATGGGCCTCATAACTTTGAATAAAATTCAAGTGACGAGGATGATACCTAAGTTGACACCTCACTTCCCTACTTCATGTCAGTGTGAGGACTTTGAAAGCCTCTAAGGATTTTACGTGCTTCAACACGGCGAGTTTTCAGTGGCATCAGCTCTTGAAACTACGGCTCGACTGGAACAACATCGATTCCATCTTGGGTGATAGAAAGAACGTTTTCGAGTTCTTTTTACTATATGTGGATATTGTTCTTCACTTTCTATGCTTGGATACTGAAAGCTTTTAGAATAGCAATGTGTTCTATCTCTTTTATATTTCTGCAATTATTTACAGTGAAAACTGCTTACTACGAAACTGAAGGGACTGAAACATTTTTTCGTGTTAAAAGATATTGCAAAAAAAAACATATATCAACAAAACTAAGTTCATTAGAGTTTATTTTATTGAAGGATAGGTATTTCTTCCCATATTTATTAAAAATCCATGAAACAAAAACATTTACAAGAACTTAAAGAAATTTAATACAAAATTTGCAAATATTTTGAAAAATAAAACATTTATTGAGTTTTTGGAAAATAATCTGACATTTTCCTTCACATTGTTTTTTCAGCATTTAATTGTCAACAAATTGTTCCATATCGTCCATTTAGTTATTCATTTCACCATTGAAATGTTCACCTATATAACTGCGCATACCTTTCATGACGTTCCAACTCATTGAAGATGATGTAGGAACAGGAGCTGAAATATTCATTTTATTTTCTCTTCGGAATTTGCATCAATAATATATTTTGCGCTTTGAACAAACTCCAAAATGTCTTAGTCTGCCACAATAAGGGCTGCACACACCTTTTCATCATCTACTGCAATGAATTCTTCCGATAATACAATAGGACAGTCCAATCCGCGCGGTTGGTGTTTTCCGTATTTTGTTCATTCTCAAAAACAAAAAAAAATCTTTTCATGGTAACCGATTTTTGTTTCACGTTAAGAGGAGAAAATGTATGAAAATACATAGAAGTATGGCGGGACCTTTATATTATTTCGTGTAAATCGATATTTCGTCTTAAGCGTTATCGCGTTTACGTATTTTACTGTTTGTACATATTGTACATATAATTGTGCGCAATCGAATATCGAGCTCGAAGCTCTAACGTTCGATTGCTAAGACCCAACAACTGAAATAGTAACTACAGTAACACGCCCCACTACTGAAGCTGAAAAACACCTGCAGAATCTGGGAATTATATTCGATTAATTGCTATTAGTAATACAAAATAAGTCTAGAGGGATTCAACAACAGAAAATGAAAAACAGAATTCCACAAAAACTACACAATATTTCATGTATCTTGTGTGATTAAAATTTATTATTTATTTACGTACAAAAAGTTTTTTTTAAATTCATTCACATTAAGCTTTTGAATGGGCAGGAGGATGAACACGGCGGCGCAACTTCTTTTTTTACTATCTTTAATTTCTTTAAAAAAATTATATTTTAAAATATTAAACGTTTAAAAGAAAGAAAAACGCTCTTTCTTTGAAACTAATTATGATAAATTTTATTTAAAATATAAAAGAGCTTACATTTTTGTGTTTAATGGTTGAACAAGTATAATAATTACAATTCGCCGAATGTTTCTTGATGTATGAAAAATTTATTCATTAAAACGGATACGAGTATGATAAATTAATACCATGAAAACGTATACGCTTGCAGAAAAATTATTGCAAAATCTAAATAAATATTAGAAAATCAGTTACTACATTGTGATTCTACTTGATATTTATTAAACAAAAATATTTGTTTATACTTCACATTTTTAAAAAAAATGTTGAAGCCCTTATATGTTTACAATTAATAGAAAAACAATAAAAAATAACATCAAAATTAATATACCAATTATATTACAGCTTTTATCTTTACAAAATTTTATTATTCATCAACCTCTCTAAAGCAGAAAATATTTATTGGACGAGCTGACTTGCTACTTTAGAGAAAGACATCTTACTAATTTGATAAGAATAATAGAATACGTGATTTCTTTACTTATTTTGTGCGCTTCCCCTTTTAATTAAAACTTCAGAAAGTGACTAATGGTTTTCACAATACGTAAAAATCACGCTTTAATGGAATAATAGTTATCTGAAGTCATGCCCTGTTCGCAACAGCAGGAAATGATTCAAAGAAATTTCGTAAATGTAGAGTGATGAAATCAGGCATGTGATTCCATTTATTTATAACCTTCGGAACTTGAACAAGACCAAAATTATAATGAGGGCTTTCATAATATTATTTAATGAACTGTAAATTTTTTTATAAATTATTTTTTTGTTAGGGTTATGTTAATTTTTCTGCAAAATAATTCTGATGAAATCCAAAAATAATTTTTTATTCTCATAAAGAGTGATAAAAGAAATATAATTATGCAATGTGTTTTATTAAATATAATTAAAGGGTAGTACACACAAATGATGGATCCGATTTTAAAAAAATCATATTTCCGAAACTACTGCATATATTACAATAAGGGATGCATATGAATGTAAAGAGAAAAATACCAAGTTTTTCCTCTCCCCCACCAAAAATCAACAGCACATTCAAGATCCCTGTGATTGAAATCCAAACATGGCGACAATGACATAGCAAAGTTTTTTTGTATCAGAGTATGCACGGGTTTTTTCAGTTATTTTGGTGCAACGTGCATTTAGAAATCTCTACGGAAAAGAAGCAGCAACCAACAAAAGTATTCTGCGATGGTATCATCAATTTAAGAAAACAGATTGCTTGTGTAAAAAGAAAAGCAGTGGCCGGCCAAGCGTCTCGGAAAAAGCAGTGGAGAGGGTGAAGCACAATTTTGTTCGAAGTCTGCGAGAGTTGTCCCCTGTAAACTTAAAATGCCCCAGAAAACAGTACGGAAAATTTTATGAAAAAAATTCATTTTCATGCCATATTATTTGCAGTTAACGCAACAAATAACAGAGGACAAGTAAGCATTTGTGCAGTATTACGAACCATTGATAGAGTGATGTTACAAAATGTATGGAACGAACTGGATTACAGATTGGACATATTATGCCGTGCAACAAAAGGGTCACACGTCGAACATTTGTAAGAGAAAAAAAAAACCTTGGTATATTTCTCTTTACATTCATGTATCACTTATTGTAATATCTGTAATAGTTTCGATAATATGATTTTTAAAAATAGGTTTTAAGGTTTTAACAATATTTATTTATTTTTAACTTTTCATGTTTTTTCATTACGTTTGAAGAACCGAAAAGGAAATGTACAACAATAATTTTTGTTTTGTAGAATCCTCAGCAGTTAAGGCAAAGTATTGAATAATTTTATGATGCATTACATTTAAGTAACAGAGATATTTATAACTTCCACTTCACATTTTAACTTCTATTTAATTTTACATATTAATTAAATTTTATGCGTTTTCAGATTCAAGCGTTAAACAATACTACCTACATATTATTTACAACTTAAGAGCCAGAAACACAACAACTAATGAATATTACTAATAGCTGTTAGGATTTCAAATTCAAATAAAAACACAAATAATAATAATTCAAAAATTTTAATGATATGCCTATGTAAAGTATCAGCCCCGGTGTCGTCCTCTTCATTAAACTGAGGTTCAAAAGTATAAATTTTCTTGCAATAAACTTCGGGAATTCTTAAAATGATGATTTTCAACTGGTGTATTTTGAGCGAATCAATAACTTGCAGCGAAAAATTGTAAAAACTATTCGTTAAATTGCTTTAAAAAACCATTTCCTTTTGATTTAAACCTCTTTCAAATTGATTTTATGAGTATTTTAAAACTTTAAATTTATATTAAAAACTTTATTGCGACAAGCTCGTATTAAAAGAAAAGCTACAAAATAAGTTTCCTCTGAATGTATATCATTTTATTTTTAATCTACTAAAGTTTGTTAAAGCTCCATGCGCCACCGTGATGTCATGTATCTAAATAGTACATCGTTACTATAGCAGCCACAATACTCTTCCCTGAATTCGAGGGATGATTTAAAATTTGAATTATACGAGTGATTTCTTGTTTATCTAGCACTGGAGAGATGAAGTTGAGAATAGGCTTTTTGGGCTGACATCTAATTCAAAAGACCCTGATACAGTCTTCCAAACAAGTTTCAATCGATCGATTGATATAGTAGTATCTTTTCATATAAATCAGTGATTCCCAAAGGGGTCCATGACAGCATGCAGGGGGTCTACGTCAGCGAAAAAATAATTTGGGGTCCATGAGTTGTAAAGGGGGGGGGCTACGATAGTGACTCTCATTAAACCACATCATGACTTTAATTTTAAAAGAAAATTTATAATCAAGTGGAAACCAGATTTACCTGTTAAACAGATTCATTTACTAATTTTAATGAAGTTAATTTGCAGTTACAAGAACCATCATTTCGGCGTTTCTTGCCATAATTAAGCTTCGGAGTATTATATTGGACGTCACTAATTTTCCTAGTTTCTCAATTCGTCACACACAATCTGCTAGTAAAAGGACGTTTTAACCTACGTTCAACACTTAAATGCCCTTTATTCAGATTTTGAAAATAGGTTTGAGAATGCTTTGATTGTATATATGGTAATACTACAGTAAGCAATTGATTAATCTACATGGACGAAGCACCAGATTTATCTCTCCAGTTAAAAGCATTTGTTTGTTCCTCAGTTAAGTTTTGTAACAATTATTTTAAATTTTAATTTAATCAATTAACATGTATGTCTTAGGTCTTAAACACTATACTTCACTACAGTTAGACATTTAAATAATATTTTAAAGTAAGTATAGCTCTATACCAGCTGTCAAAAAGACATTTAAGTTGATAAATTGGCAAAAATTCATTATTAGGTAAGTAGGGGTCTACCCAAAACCGAAAAACAGGGCAAGGGGTCTATGAGACAAAAAATTTTGAGAACCTCTGATATAAATCCAAGTGGTGGATTAGAACAGGAATAGGGGATTGAAAAGGCTGCTGAAGAGGCTTCCGGGCATCACCGTTATTTATGAAAACGTAGGATGCGGAGGTCAGATTTAGATTAAATGTCTTGGAGCAGGAATTGGTCTTAATAGACGTATCTGTATTTGGAAAACCTGGAGGAAACAAGACCAACAGAGGGATGTTGAAATAGAATATCTGAAAAACTTTCTGGGAATTTCAAATATCGAGGAGGATATCATAAAAAAAGGAATTTTAGAAATATATAGAGAAGAGCATCGCACCAATCGGTGCTCGATTTAAAATTATAGCTGCTTTTAGTTGTTACTTTTTGGATTCTCTCCATGAGTGCATTGCTTTTGGGGTTGTAAGCAATGGTCCGGGATTTGAAGACGTCGAGGAACTTTAAATTAACAAAGAAAATATTGCTTTCATAATTCGTTCCGCTTTCTTTAGTTATGATCTTTCGAATTTAGAATCTGATGAAATTTCCACGGTATTAATATTCTGTTATTGATTCAACCTGTCTAATTTCTCATCGTCCCCATTCAGTGCGTAAAGCGATTGATGCATGTCGGGATATATATGTGGATTGAAGTCGATAGATGACCTATGATGTCAAGGTACAGATCTAAATTGATTAGTTGTCAGAAGGAATGTAGTACTCTTACATCCTCACATTGCCTGCAGACACTTCACAGTATAAATGCAGCTATCCATCAATTTTCATTGAGCATTTTTAGAGCAAACGCCATTTCATCAAAGTGTAAGGTAAAAGGGAGTTATTAATTATTTCAAGTATCCCGGAAATTGCGTCTTCAATTATGTTGCCACTTATGCAAATAATAATAGATGTAAACTGAGAAATAAATTCTAAAAATCGGATTTGCCTGATTGATTTTTTTCCCTTGTTGTCTGCAAAGCAAAACTTAACGGTCTGTGGTTCGTGAAAAAGACGAATTCCCTTCCTCTTAGGATGTGTTGAAAATGTTTGATTGCAGCATATGGTAAGAAAAAAAAATTTCAGCCATGAGTTTTCATGTTAGGATCTTGAGCAAGTTATTTCAAAAAGATTGTACAGGTATCATGCATAAATAATCATTTGAAAGGAATTCAAAGGAATCATTTGAAAGGAATCATAGTAATTCATAAACACAAAAATTAGGCAAAATAATGAATAAAACATTAAAAAAAAATTTATTCATTGTCACTTTCTGACAATAAATGCAGACGTCTGTGTAATACTAATATTACTGCCACCCCCTAGAAATGTTCTTGTTATCGTATTTGTTTATCATGGTGCAGTGGTATAACGTACACCCCGCGAAACCCCCGCATCGTAAGGGGCAGGGCTCAAGGGGGCCCTAAGCCTGACTACCACCAAGTACCTACCCTTTTAAAATCCAACTTGGGGGCCCGAAACCTGACTTTGCAAGGGGCCCCAAATGTTCTCCGTTACGCCACTGCCATAGTGTAATTTTTTCTGCATGATTGAACCAAATTGGAAATTACATTCCTTGTCTCCATTGTTGCAGTTATAAAAATAAAAGTAAAGCAAAACTTTCTTCTAGAGTTTAGATCTATCGTGTTAAATCAAAATAAATCGTGTAAAAAGAGAGTAATTTCTTTGTTCTTTCTAATTCAAGTTAAGTCAAAATCGTGTTAAAGAAGTTCGTGTAAAAACAGAATAATTGGGAGTATTTCTCAAGCATTCCAGAACGAAAAATACTTCCAGCAATAGAAGTCAGATCCCTATCTGAATAAATATCAAAATGAAAATTGGCCAGAGTAGGCAGTAAGAGGAGCTCCAAGAACAACGAACCAACTGGAAGAAACAAAATCTATACTAAGAAAAGGGAAAGAAGAAAAAAAAAGATGCATCTATGACGACTCGAAACAGTTTGGGGTTATTAGTACTTTTCTCTTTATTGGTGATAAGGGCTCCGAAGTGTCATAAAAATTTAATGGATTTTAGTTCCCCTTCTTCGTTTTTCATTTTAGTGGGTTCCCTCTCCCCCGAGGGGGACTTCCCTTCCAACATTTTTTAACCCCCTTTTCCTCTTCTGAAAAGGAGTGCGTAATTTACGCGCTTGGAGAGAAAACAGGAAATATTTTTAAATTACTTAAGAGATAGGACAGGCCATGTTTAATATTCGCATATTACGAGGTTTCTTTTGTGAAGGATTTTGGGAAAAGAAAGCATGGGTTTTATGGGCATGCTTTTAGACAGATAATTTTTTTTTTAAGTCTAATATGTATACTGAAAAGAATTTTGTAGGGGAAAATGTAGTTTTATTAAATATTTTTAAAAAAGACCTGTTATAAAATGCAAATTTTTTTTTAAAAAAATTCTTATTATTTTGAGTTATAAAAAGACAATCATTTTACTATAACAGTATATTGATGTTCAAAATTAAGAGAATTTTTAGATTTTGACAATTATCTCTAGAACTACTGAGCAGATTTTAATAACATTTGGTATGTATACAGAGCTGATATAATGCAAAAAAAAATGATTCAACACTTAAAATACACTCGCATGATCGGGCTTAACACTCGTCGAAGTCGGAAGGTATGAAACAGCAGTTGTAGAATATAACAAAAAAATTTGTGAGAAAGGGGTATAGTCCCCTCTTTCAGATAAACAGGCCTCACACCGTGATTTTATACCGGAAATAAGGGAATTGATGAGTTCCTGTGGCAATTAATCTCACTCGTTCAGCAATCCTTTTTTTCAGGTCTTGGATGATTCTCGGAGTGGGTTTGCGAGTTGTAATTGCCCTCACCAGAGCATCCCAGACATACTATACACAGATGAGATCTGGAGATCTAACTAGCCAATCCATTCAGCGAATATACTCATTTTTCAAAAATTCATCAACCAGATGAGTATGTGCTTCTCGTTATCCATTAAAATAAAATCAAGACCAACTGCACTCGTGAAAAGACGAACATAAGGCTCAAAGACCTCTTCTCTATATTTCACGGTAGTCACAGTGCCTCTTTCAAAGACATGGAAATGTGTGCGGCTTTCCAACGGGATGCCTGCCCAGACCATCAAACCTCCTCTACCGTAATGGTCAATTTCTCGGACATTGTAGGACAGGTAGCAAGTCCCTGGTTCTCCCTATATATTCTCGCCGTACTTTAATATACCAAAGTAGTTAATATAGTGGTACTTCTCGGTATGCGTTCTTAATCCTGTTCAGATTTTTATACTTTTACTAAACAGGAGTTTGCCAAACGAATTATTCCTATTAGAATTAACAGGAAACTTATTAATCTGTTCCATCGTAAATATATTGTTTTTTACCTATTGTTTCTGATGAAGTTGTATAAAAATTATTAAAATAGTTAATAGTATAAATAAGCAAGCAATTAAATCAGAGAAATTGAAATTCGACAAACTTTAATTTTCCTTTACCTGTCTTTTTTTCTCTACTTGGACATCAGAGGATTTTCAGGTTCAACACGCATTAAAAGTCTGTACAAAGAACTTTGTGTCTATCTTTTCCTCGAATGTTGTGAAATGGAACATTGTGTCAGGGACAAGAAATAATTATTTTATCTTTAGGTGTTTCTATGTTCAATTTTTGGCATCCATGCAAGATTTCCTTGATTAATAAGTCATATTCTAAGCATAGTATTCCATATTCCAAATTTGTCTGCTTTCGAACAGAACATATATTAAACTTATGTCTCCCGCATAGCGTATACTGAAATACTTCTGCATCAAATCTACAAGAAATTATACAAAATCATATCGGATTTTTACTATGTTAATGTGTCTTATCATTCATTCTTTAAGAATTTTCATATTAAAAGTAAGAAGCTAAGCAAATACATTTCCCTAAATCGAATAACTGCAATATAAAATACTGGCATGTGACTCTTTTGTTGACGTGATTCTTTTTTAAACAAAATCCCCAAATGGTTTGTCTTGTTTTAGTTAATAAGGAACGTTACAATCTCGAGATGGTCAATTGCCTTTTTCCCCATAGGTTTTATTATTTAGTGATACACCTAGCTTGCTCTAATGATCCATCTATATTCTTTACCTTCATCTCTGTCACTCTTAACAAATGCTTCGCACAGTTGACTCTGTGTTTAAAAATTCTAACCATCAATCAGTTTAAATCAAAATTGCTTTGCACTATCATAATGGACTATTGGAAACATGCTTAATCATTTTATTTAATACTCACGAAACGAGGACCTAATTCAGTAACCTTTTTTATAACAAATACTGTACCTGGAGTAAATTAGGATTAAGAGCCGGCTGATAAAAGATGTCATAGGAAACCTAACTGAATTTAATTAAAATTTCTCGATTGATTCAAACAGTGATCTGTTGAAATTCGCCTTGACTCATGACTTAATAGCCACAAATGTATGTTGAATACAAATAAGTAGTACAGTCGACTCAACAATTCGATAATACGAACCTCTCGATAATTCGAAGTATATGCTCAGTGCCTAGAAAAACTCTTGATAATTCGAACTAAAACAATACGTTTTGGTACACTCAATGTTTCGAAGTAAAACCTGTGGCTGGCTAGACAACAACACACGCTACAATTCGAGGTTATTTTATAAAACTCTCGACAATTCGAACACTTACTGTCATCTGCAGTCCTGTAGTAAACAGTTTGGAGTTTACAAGTTTTGCGTTGTGTTGCCTCTGCGTGTCTCCCCTGTAATGTAGCCCCTTTGATGACTATCTGTCTGCTACCCCTTCTTAGTGTTTTTCGATTCCTCAGACGAAAAGACACTTTTATTGTTTTCATTCCTATAAGTGGACAATAGACCAAACGCACCTGTTGTCAGCCATCCATATCTTTCGTATAACACGTGTTACACATGTGTTCAGAAAGGATGATCCGCTATTGTGAAGAAGAGATGTGTAGGATTGTGTATGAAGGTATTGAATGTATTCTTTTAATATAGGACTTTTAACTTCTGTAAAATATTTATACTGTGTATAATATGTACTTTTTAAAATACTTTAAAATAATTTAATACATATGTACAATTGTTGTTTTATTACATAGTTTCAAATTTAAATGTGTTAGGGCCAAAAATTTCTCTTCGTGTATTTTGCGAATTTTTCTATCCTCTTAATAATTCGAAGTTTTTTATTGGTCCCTCCAACATCGAATTATCGAGAGTCGACTGTATCAAAAAATATTTACAAAAAAAAAAATTCCCGTATGTTTTGTATTGAAAACAAAATTGATAAAATGAGCTTATTTCATAAAAAAGGGATATATTTCAATAAGATCAATTTGTAGTACAGCAGAGAGAGAGAGCATTAAAATATGCTCTTCTTTGCTCATTAAGTGAAAATGTAATACAAATATTAAAGTGCTTTCTCAAGGTTTTTTTTGTATGTTTGAGTTATATTTTATAATATTAAGTGAAAACTCTCTATTCATAATGAAAAAATTTCTTCATTAATCACCCTTAGTCTTTCATTAGTAGGATTAAAATAAATCAAATTCGAAAGTACACGAACCTTTCTTGGGATAATATTCATTTGAAGAATATAAAGAATTTAGTTTGAAATAATTTTAAAAATATTTAAGTATTAATTATATGATTCTGCATGAATCACTAACAGTTTTGCACGTGTGTTTGAAACAGGGAATTTAAACATAAATTTTAATTAATTTTAAAATATTAGGACATGAAATTTGGAGCACGATTAGATTGATGCATATTATTAACCTTAGAACTTTTAATTGGAGAAATATTAATTAATAAAGCACATATTTTCAGAAAATATACTTAAAGTTTTTTTACTGTAAAATTGCAGATTATGATACACATGTAATTTTTAAAAAAAAAGAAAAAGGAAAAAACGAAAGAAAGAAAAAGAACGAAAAAATAGGCTTAAAATGAAAATGGGTAACATACGGAGAAATGTTTCTCTGTTTCACAGCATGTCTGAAACGGAAGATAGTTATTTTCACATTTTTCAAATTTTTATAATTTATTTTTTTAACAGATGGCACCACTACGATCACACACAATTTTTTTTAAAAGAAACAACGAAATATTTTTGAAAGAATTCTACTGCTTGCTTTTTAAATGTCATGAATTTAAAGTTGAAAACATCTTAAACGGATAAAAACTGCATTGCATTCTATCCTTGCCACTTTTTATCAATTTTGTTAAACACGTTCGTTTTTTATAAGAAAAAGTACTCTGTTTATTAATATTATTCTCCAAAGGAGAATAAATAAAATATAAATAATGAATTTCTTTAAATAATATAGTTAAAGCAAGGCTGTCATGCATGTGATGGAAATTAGAGGAGGAGGGGACAAAGATAATCATATTTGGCAAGAAATTGAAAATTTATTATCAGAAGTTTTTGAAATAAATGAATTTCTTCAACTCAACTTTTTCCTTCATTACAAGCCTCAGAAACTTCCGTCATGGTTCTACAACTTTTTTTCGTCAACATCATTAAGGTTTGTTGATGTGGAATTGATGGAAAAGATCTGCTTCGTTTCAGGTAATTTCCCTTTTCACTTTAGTCCCTTTTCAGTTACGAACAAATTTTTTCTTCAGATGTTTTATAGCAAGGTTTTATATTATTTTATTTCATATAATATTTTTTCGTCAGAGAATGGTTAAAAATACATAATGATAATGAAATAAAATAAATTAAACAGCTCATTATAACTATACATCGAAATGCTTTACTTTTTGGTGTGTTACTTTTCATTGGTTAGTTGTTCATATCCTCTTTATTGCCAGAAGTGAAAGGCAAATGAAGCAAAACTTGAAGCTCATGAATGCACAGTATATTTAGAGAGATAACTAAAAATTTATAGATCAATACGATAAAAGTATCTTTGAACATGCTCAGAGCTGGTTATTGGAAACAGAATTCGTAGCTCTGAATCATCCCATGAAGAGGTCAATTCTAAAACCAAAAAATCATTCTCTATGTTCTATTTCTTTATAGTCCAGTATTATATAAAAAAAAAATCTCTTTTGGTGCCTTTAAAAGTCATTACAGAAAGATTTTCTTTGCCTCCACTCTCAGTTAAGCTCTCCCCAGAATATTCTTATAACAATTCTCAAACTCTTAGTGTATTTTTAATCATCAGAAAATTAATACGAAAAATTTGACATCTGAAAATTATTGGTTTATATTGTTATATTAACGCGTACTATACACACAATCAGTGGCAGATTGGCCAAAGAAATCAGCCCTGGTAGGGAAAAATAGGCTTGCTCTAAGGCCCCATATGAAATGTAACTATATATATAAGTTATTCTTCATTATCATCATAAAAAAATAATTGTTAACATGCATAAAAAATAACAGCCTTCACGCATAGGGCTGTTTCGCCAAATCATCTGTGTCGATTCGATCGTTCGAGTTTCTTGACCGTCCAGCTCCTCACGTTGTCGTGGTTTGAAAGTTAGGAAATGGAACGCCAGTTCAGGCCCCTTAACGCAGTTCAAAATTACGAGATATATTACTAATAGTCCTCATGGTGCTTTAAAATGTAACCCTAATAGATATCCTATCCTAAAAAACTCACCGTGAGAAATAATGGTAGCCCTGCTATTGAACTTAATTAACCTATAAATAAGTAAAATGAAATTTAGATAATAGATAAATAATAGTTAGTAATAAAAGTTAGCAAAATGAAATTTTAATTAAGAAGGCGCCTTTTTTGACACTTGTGACTGTGATTTAAAATTATAAGATTTTTCAGCGAAAAAAGGTGTAAATCTAGAAAGACACTCGAAGTTATTCACAAATAAAATAAATTTAGTCAAAACACAGACTTTAAAATTTCTTTAATTTTTTTAGATTTTTGATGTAATACAAACTTGAGCAGTGAATTTATCAAGATAATGAACAATCAATATTTTTATTAAAATATTCATTGAGAGTAACTTATGAATTAAATTAGAAAACGTATTAAAAATACGTACTTTTTATTATCATTGGATCCAATAACAACCGATGAGTGTAAAATGATCAATATTCTATATCCAAATGTAGAATAAAATGAATTTTAACTTTCTTTTCATACATTCACAGCTTATATGAACATTTTAAACATCTTTGGAAGTTATAGAAACAAAAAATACATTTTTTAAAAAATTGTACTTCTTTAGCTCCCAATCAATAAATCTCCGCTTTTAAAAACTGAATTGAGTAATTTATAAAGAAGGAAGTATAATATTGCTGAAGCGTTATACATACATCACTGACTAAAACAAAGGAAGAGCGGTCAATGTCCCAGTTTCGATTTGTCTGTTTCATCTGGTTTCGTTTTATCGTTACCGAGCGTCGGTGGTATAACGGTTAGCATAGCTGCCTTCCAAGCAGTTGACCCGGGTTCGACTCCCGGCCGACGCAGATCGATTTTTTTATAAGGGGAAGATAGATTATAAATCATATTTGAGCCTTTAATAGGTTTTATAAAATGCTATCAACACAACTCATTTTTTCATCTTTTTACATTTAAAACCTCGACTAACACAGTACTTTTTAGGATTTAAATATAAAAAGCTAGTTAGTTAGCATCCTAGACAATAAGGCAAGCTACGAAAAGTCTAAATATTTCACTGTCCAATGTGTTAATATATTCAACATCTTCTGAATTTGGAGCAATTTTTGTTTTTTTATTTATTGAAGCTTGCATTTTAGATATTTTGTAATGTGATAAAACGATTATAAATCTATGTAACTCAATTACAGTATGTTTCTCGCAAATCATGTGATATAAAGACATATTTATGAGATAAATGGTAAAAATTTAATGATTGAATTGTAAATATTTTGAAGTCTCAAAGTTCTGAAGGTAAGGCTTTATGTCAGATCCGTTCTCTGATACATCCGATTGCGAATATAGATTTATGAAGCACGTTATATTTGATAAATGTGTTTTAAACGAATGAATAATAATTTTTTTCTTAAAACTAATGCTGTTTATTGCTGTTATTTAAAACTAATTCAAGCGTCCATATTTGGTAACGAGGCCGCCACCATGAAATGTCTCTTACATTGGGGACTTAAAAGGCTAAGTGGCTGCAAAGGCTAAGTTGTGAAAATGCAGCCCCTGGGGAGAAAATTATTATTATTTAATGAGAAATGATCATTTAACAAAGACAGTAAAAGTCTCTCATCTATTTTTATGAATTGGATTGTAT
Organism: Trichonephila clavata; assembly: GCA_019973975.1. Classification (NCBI taxonomy): domain Eukaryota; kingdom Metazoa; phylum Arthropoda; class Arachnida; order Araneae; family Nephilidae; genus Trichonephila; species Trichonephila clavata. The sequence continues at coordinate 48,227 of BMAO01019459.1, forward strand.
GAATCAAATACTTAAAAGCGAATGTTCTCAAAGCTCGTAAAAATACCTTATTTAGAAGTAAAGAATTCTATTGCAGAAATTAATTGCGTCCAAATTACTCGAAAATTTTTAACGTAATTCTAAGGAATTATCTTATTATATGAGTCAAGACATAATGATATAAATAAAAAAATTTAAAATAACTCATAAAGTTCTCAAAAAAAAACTTTAAAAATATTTTTAAAATTTTTTTAATTATCATTACATACATACAGTTTTGTGAATAAATGATAAATTATCAATCAATAATTCTTATCAGCATTTCAAAAATTAAATCGTTAATGTAAAAAAAAATTTACATTATACGAATAATCTGTCCATTGGAAAGCGTATTTATACAAAATGTCGAAATTCATGATTCAAACAACAAAAATCATAGCAACAGATTTTTTTTAAAACCTTGAAAACTTCCAAAACAGTTAAAACTAACTTTCTTACCAGTTAAAAAAAAAAGAAAAGAAAGAAAAGTGGCAAATTTGTTTTCTAAAAAAATTAATAAATGTATGTTTATTTAACATAATAACTGTGTGTGTGTGTGTGTGTGTTTAGAGTTTATATATAAATCCCAATCTGATTGAAAGAGAGGTGTGAACTGGATCTGTGGAAAAGCCAGAAAGTACACGTGTTTAAAATGGAATTCCCCAACACAACAAACTATACAAAATTATATTAAAAAAAGATAAATTACGGAAACGAAAATATCATTTCAAAAAATTTAAGTTTGAGATAGAAGGGTAAAAATTATACAGTAAAAATTCTCCAAGAGTTCAATTCATTCGTTTCAACGTTTTTTTATTAATTATAACAAATGCAATATAGATTTTATTTCAATATCATTTTAAAGAATACAATTTACATTTTTAACGTTTAACTTGTTAAAATTTGGAAGCTGTTACTGTCATATTTTCTAATTTTCTCAATTAGAATACTGTATTCTTATAAATTATTATACACACGATTATTATAAAAGAATTCTAGCAGCATATGTAAATATGTCCCACATTATAAAAGAATTTCAAGTCCAGCCGTATCTATAGCAGTCAGTCCACTCAGTAATCAATGCCAAACAAATAAATATGAAATCTGATTCCACTTGGACTCAAAATGTTTAAAATTTGCTAAGGTTACGTTATTAGGATACAATCCCGCTTATTTATGCGTAAGCCTTCAACAGTATTTACGCGAATTATCGGAGCAAAATGAACAGAATTCAAATGAGAATGAAAAGAATTTAAGGAAAACAAGTCATGTAAAAAAAATTTTAAGTCAATTCCTACTTTGAATGGATGAATAGAAAGTATTTTATTAACGGTGGAAAATTTGAACAAGATATATATATATATACATATATATATACAAAGGGAGAGTGTGAACTAATAGTAAGAATTTAAAAAAGAGCATGATTTATCTGCATTGTTGCAACAATGCACACCCGGTTTGGCTAGTTTGGCTTTTTCGACGCCAACTTTTGTCATTGTTTTAACAGTTACATTGTTACAACAATGGAGACGAATCTAAGTTGGCGTCGAAAACCGGTAATTAACTAATTAACCGACAATTAATCAATTAATATTTGAAAAAACTGTACTAACATCAAGTGATCCACTACAACTTTAAAAAAATTTATTTGAACTTGATTGGATGAATAGAAAGTATTTTATTAACGATTGAAAATTTGAACAAGATATATAAATAAATAAATAAATATAGGGAGAGAGTGAGCTAATAGTGGGAATTGAAAAAAGATGCAAAATTAATTTAAGCCTTAGAAATTTTAAAAAAATCAACATTTTAGAATCTAATTCACTTTTAGCAAAAACTTCAGTTACGATTTACATTCATAAAAAAAAATTAAATTTGTTATGAAAGTTTTTCGTTATTTGAACCAAAAATCTCATCGATTAAGTTTTTTTCACACCTAAATTAATTTTGTAAAAAAGTTTCTATAGAGTGTACTAAAATAAAAAGTGTGACATTAGTTTTCCCCTTGAGAAATCAACTACATTATATAAGCACACGTACAAAAAAAAAGAGGAAAAAAAAGTCACAACCAAACACGTTTAAACCAATTAACCAACTACTGTCACCCCTAAATTTCTTCATTCTACGTTCAACTTAATTAAAAAGTATTTTTTTTTATCTGTTCACTTTTTTAGACAGCTGGATGCTCATTCCCTTTCTAAACCAATTAAATAAAGTAAATTAAAGTGTTAGAATATATTAAAGAAACAAAAGGGGGAAGATATAAAAAAAGGATAAAATATTTTTTAGGAACTAATTAAGAAAAAGCAGATGCAAAACAGTCATATAAGAAGCTTAAATTAGAATAAAAGCCATTTTTTTTATCCTTGCAGGTTGAAAAGACGCAGATTCCAAACAATGTTCCAACGCTCACCCCAGTGGTTATCTAGATAAAATGGCGGACAATTTGGAATGCAAATTGGATGCAAACGACGTTCTCTCTGGAACGGGTCAGCCCAATTGCCGACATCAACACTAATTAAAATTTAATTTTGACCGAAGGACTCTCCCCAACGAGGTAGCTAATTAATTCGAAAGGCGAGAAACTTCTACCCATTCCCCTATTTATTTCAGCTGAAAATCGTTTGGTTTAGGCAATATTGGATTTGATGGACGAAGTAGATGGACTATTTGGAAGTGCTGAATGGCAACACTCGCGTCATTTCGATGTGAGTTTTCCCCGACATTTTATTTTAGCTGTAGTTAATTAAACTGTAAAGTTTTGGTCGTTTAATTTAACGAGAGAGAAGGAAATTTGTAGCAAGATGTTCTGTTTAAAGTTGTTACTTTGTAACACATTCTCACTTACTAATGAGAAATTTATTCAGGGAATTAAGTCGTTCTACCTCCGAAATTATTTGATGGAACCCATTTTTACTGCTTGCGTTGTCTTTAAAATCGCTTCCTGAAATACAGATAAACGAAGGTTAGACAAGCAGCAATCTTCTTTATTGCTTTAATATTGTTGATGACCAATGAAAAGCTTAGAGGTAAAATTTTGAAAATATTTCTGTGATTTAAACAATTTAAGTTAAATCAATAAAGTTAATAAAAATAATTTTGGAGAATTAATTGATTAAAATATCACTTACAATTCTTAGCCGATGGCCAACGTGTTCGCATTATTCTAAAAACCATGATCAAGAAATCGTAGCCAGCATTGTCAAGTCGAAGATTGGAGACATGAACTGAACTCAGTAGCGCAACAGCCCATGAGGGCCAAGGTTTGCTGTTCCTATCTCATCTTTCGTGACCTTAGGCGCTGAGGTGCATGTGTAGATGTTTCTTACCCGATGACCAACGTGACCGCGTTACTCTAGTAGCCATGATCAAGAAATCGCGTAGCTAGCATTGTAAAGTCGAAGATTGGAGACAAGAACTGAACTGAACTCAGTGGCGTAACAGCCCATGAGGGCCAAGGTCTGCTGTGCCTATCTCATCTTTCGTGGCCTTAGGCTCTGGGGTGTATGTGCAGATGTTTCGGTCAAACGGTCAGTCTTACACGAAACCCCCAATGTTCAGTTCCCAAGCAAGTTTGGTACTCATTTTATTGACCCACTGAAGGGACGAAAGGCTGAGTCAATCCTGCCCAGCCCGGGATTTGAACCCCGGACCTGTGATGTGGAAGCGCAATACACTACCACTCAGCCACTGGGCTTCTAGATTGGAGACATGATGCACATAAAATCTGTCGTTGCTCATTGTCCTAACGTTAGCGAGGTGTGCAAGTTAGTGGAAGAGGTACCAGCTTTGGTGCCATCCTTGTTACTTGCGTGCCGTTCAAAATTACGAGGTCGTCAAAAGCCCTCGTGTTGCTTTAAGTGAGACGTTATAATAAACACTAAGCGAGCTATGGATCAAAAAACAAAATACGGGGGGGGGGCTCATTTTCCAAATTATCACAGCACAATACAATAGGACTTTGGTTGTCCTGGACATTAGAATCGTGACATGGTCGTCAGTGTGATGAAGATCATCAAAATGAATTGTGAGGGCTTGTGCTCAATAAGGCCGTAATTATCTCATGGATTGTGAAAATTATTAAAAAATTACATGGCGATTCAAATATTATTTTCGTTAGTTGAGCCTAGCGTAGAATTTCAAGTCCTTTCTATACAATTCTCTAGTGCAACGTTAATTAAAACAATATTAAACATATGGATCCTTCAGTTTAATAAATTTTTTATTAATGCTGTGAAACTATCAAAAAAATTTTACAAATAATTCTTTGAACAAAAAATTATTATATTATTTAAAAGAATATTAAAATGAGAAAATGGGGTTTTTTTTCATTGTTAATTCTTTAGATTTTTAAGAAATACCACGCATGCAAAGAACTTATTTCAATTTAGCATTAAAAAATGAAAGGCTTCTACTTTGGAGTATCCAAGAAAAAATTATTCTTGTGTTTTCGTATTACATAAAACTTTCCATTACGTAAAAAAATCATTAAAAGTCTAACTGAAATAACATTAATGAACTTAATAATGGCTTCCAACGTCTTAATCGTAACTAAATCTTGTTTTGAATCCATGCCATTTTCTTAACAGATTTTAATAAAAATGAATATACCGAGACATTCGAGGTTATTAATTATCCTATTCTGAAAGAAATTTATTTCCTTTCATGGGGCTCTTAATGATCACTTTAGTACACCCACACAATGTTGTTTTTCGTTATCTTGATTATATTCTGCACTTATCTTGATAGAAACTCCTACAGCGAAATGAAGGCCTCCTACTCCGTGAATGAGGGTAATACGTAATCCATTTCAAAAGATAGCAGTTTCAACGACAATTTCTACCCATACCCCAGCTACGTCACAATCATTTGTTGACATTTAGGAACGATTTTCGATCATTTCACATCTTAACTCGAGTTCAGAGTTCCATGAGGCAGTAAAAATAGAACCACAGGGTAGAATAATTAAAGTTATGAATCTAAAAAAGAACACAGTATGTTATACAAAAAATTGCAATTTTTGAATTATTAATGCACAGTTATAGCTTATTTTATTTGTGTACTGTAGAAAAAAATAATAGATTAATTTTTATTGTGGTATATGAAAGAAAAGCAATTTTCAGGGGGGGGGGGGAATAACCGATGTTGAGGTGCACATATTTTTCAAGAGAGAGAGTTTCTCCTATTATTAATAACAACCACATTAGATGCATTTACTTTGTAAAAATCCATATAGGGTATATTTAACTTAGATTTCTAACACACAAATCTTCTTATATAATTGTATATATATGTGGCGATGGTATCTATATAAGCCAATAACAGCCTCCGGACTGATGTGATCATTTTGGTTCAGCGGTAGTTAGGTGCTTACGGAACGGAAGGTACCGAGATCGAGAGAGAGAGAATCTCCTTCATTGATGACCCTGGTAACTTCGACAAAACTGTCGTGGAGCCATCTACCCGCCGCAAATGCAACCAAACCGTTAGACTCAAATGACGCAACGAACAAGCCATCTCTCATAAATGACGCATCAATCTAAAAGCCATCAAATCCAAATGACGCAACAACTCGCACGCTCGCCATAACAACGATATCGTTCGTTCGCCTACCGACTCACTGGTAGAGGAATGTGTGGCGGTGGAATCTATATAAGCCAGTAACAGCCTAAGGACTAATGTAATCATTTTGGTTCAGTGGTAGTTATGCGCTTGTGGTAACTCTGCATATGCAGATTATACCAAGACAGATCATCCCAAAGAACTATAAGTCATCCGTTTGCTAAGGAGGATCGAGCAGTTTGGCAGTTCCTCGCCAACGCGCGTTGACATTGTAACCTTGTTTGTTATGCTTAACTAATCTAAATACTCGTTAAAATTTAATGTTTTTAATAAAAATTAAGTTTAATATCCAAACGAAATTTGGTCATTATTGAGAGTCGAAATTTATTGATGACCAAACAGTGGTAACTCGGTACCAAGATTGAATCTCCTTCATATATATAGGAGAAAAGCGACTGCCTCACTCATCACAAAATCTTAGGAATTATTAAACATACATGCTTGAAATTTGACGGGCAGATATCTATCGTTGATTAGAGATCCGCTAAGAACGGGTTTTGTGGAAATCGACACTTAAGACGGTTTGCGGGGTGTCATAGATAAAAAAAATCCCATTTTTGAAATATCAAACCTAAAGACTTGAATATTTCTTTTGGTTGTATTTGGTTGTTTATTTCTTTTAAGGTATCCGAACACGTTCGGAGTACTTTTTAACAAAATAGCATACTAAAACATTATAAATGCTCTTTTAGGACTCAGTACCGATAAATATTACTATTTAACTATCAAAATTTAAAATAAATTACCTGAATTTTACAAAAATCACAATTATAAGGAAATTTTAGCAATATTTTTGAAAAAACTTCAAAGCAGTTAGAGAAAAAAGTAATAAACATATATTAGTAAAAGTAGTACTAAAACAAATTAGATGCATTTATCTAGAAAATATAATAAAATTTTAATTTTTTATTAAAATTTGAAAATTTTAGAGCTTATTGAGTAAACATTATAAGAAATGTTACATTTTTTATGAGACCATTATATAAATAACAAGCCATAACTCAAAAAGTATTCATACAATAAGAAATATTTTAGTACATTCTCTAGAAAATAACATAAATATCAGGTTCAAAAAGTTTTATAGAAATACAGTCGTAATGTTTTGAGTTATCAGACTCGTCATGATAGATTTTGAGCAATTTAAATGCCCACTTCTGGTAGATCAAAAACCCACTTCCGGTCTTTCTAACTTTATAAAATTGATTGTAACTTGGCCTTTAGGTAGCGTAGAAACAAAACAAAGTATGTTTCGTAAAGTCAAAAGATAGATCTAATCAATAAAATAAAAAACAAAAATATCTGTCTCGGCTGAATTTGGTCATTTTCAACGTGTTCGGATACCTTAACTGTCCAGTTTTGCGGTAGTCAACTACTAAGAGGTGTAAAAGATAAATATATTTCTGTTTTAGAAATTCAAGTTCTGTCCTTTTAAATCAAATCGGGGGCTATAAAAAAAATTTTTGAGTACAATCAAAATTTTAATGCTCAGACTAAGATATCAATAACTTAATTATCCAGTCCAGTCACTAAGCAATCCGTAAGAAAAATAATTTACCACACAAATGAACATCTCCCTATCCATCCAAACATTACATAAACACACTGAATTTCTCAATCCATGTGAATTCATAAAGCCCCAAAGTGTAATATCGCTGCCCCTAACCTACCATCACCTATCTGATGTGGAATCTCTTGTACAAACCCCTCTCCGTCCAGATTGAGGGTATGCAATGTGTGCCTTAATTAACTCCATCGGCGTCATAACGGCTAATACAATAAACAGGAAAAGGGACATAAAGGGCTGTGAGAGATGAAAAATGACCATAAAACTGGGGATTCCTTCAGCCATTAGTCGCGTCACTGGTGGGTTGCCAAGGTGGAGGAATTGATGGCAAAATGATGTCGTTAGTTCCCTCGCGCAGTCAGCAGAAGTGAATTAAATTTCTCGATTGTAGAATGGCAATGGTTTTAATCGAGAACATGTTCGTCGGTTTTAAGTCAGGAAACGTGGCAATGGTTTCTCTGAAAGAGAGGAATGCTGGGAGTTCTTAAAAGCTCAAATACTCCCAGGAGAAGATGCTAATTTTTCAGAATGATCCAAGAATTAATGAGATGTTGTGTTTGGAAAAAAAGGAATAGGAGTGTAGAACTACAATTCCTTATAGCTGGGTGATGTTCCAGAATTTAATAATGGCTGCTTATTAAAGTTCTGGTATATAAAGAATTAATATAATTAGTTAATTGTTATTCTTTTCATGTACAATATGGAAAATTGTATTCAAAAAAGTTTGTCATATTTGTTGAAATGAGAAATAACTACCAATTAGGCAATTATTTAAAAAAAATTAGAGTTGTGACGGATCTATACGCGGCTCTACTAATCCCTTCAATTCTCTTTAAGGAAAATATTTATTTCAAACAACTTTCATCGAGAAAGGAAACGTGATTATGTAAATGAGGTATATTATATAAATTCTGTTTTCGCGAGTTCGAGAGTTGACACGTAGACGTTGGCGCACTGAAGTTGATACGTGGGAGTGTGCAAGTAGGAGTTAACATAAAGTCAGAGAATTAGTTGTTAGTTAAAGATTACAGAGCGTGGAACCAACGACAGTGATCAAGCCGAAGAAATCAGCTGCAAGTTTCCAGTGTAGGATCCGATGCATAAAAAGTTCAGGTACTTTGAGTTTGATTAAGTAAAAGCTAGTTTAATTAGTGTGCGACGTAGTTATATTTGAGCGTATTTAAGCTGTCTTAGATTCAGTTGAGGGTCTGTAGTAGTATCCCCTTGTTTTAGAATCTCACCTCAGCACTCTACTATATATCAGCTACCTTAATTAGAATTGTATTGTGTCTGATTAATAATTGGAATTCATAAATTGATTAGAATGAAAAACATGTCTGTGGATTATTCTGTTTCTCCCACACCTCTAGTCAGGTTCACATGTAGACAAGAGGGTTCAGATGTAAGAAGGAACCGAACGCTATCACAGAGTTAATCTAAAAATGAAAATCTTTCTTCAGATATTAAAAAGTCATTATTTAAGATTATTTTAGTACATAAACTATAATAAAAATTTCGCTGTTTTTTTATTTTTCAGATTAAATATTTTGTTGGAAAATATATCATTCAAACACATACAGAAAAATAAACTACGAATATTAATCGATTAAACTTATTGGATTTTATTTCAATAGCAGTTGTTCAAACTGATTTCTACTTCTCCCATCTGAGAATGAACCTTACTTTCGAATTGTAGAAGAAGCTGATCTTTTATCGGTCACTCTTAATCGTTATTTATTCCAGGTACTTGATATACAATTTTTTAAAAAAATGCCGAACCAAAACAATAAATAATGATATCGACGAACATTGCTGCTTTATTTATATAAGTAAGTTATTTAAATTTCATCTAATTTAATTTACATCATATGAAGATAAACATTGCTCATCTCAGGTTTTTAATATTTATGAAAGTACCGTTGCATTTATTTTATTCTTTTACACCACAAACTAATCATAAGGGGTTTTTTGACATATTTTAAGTGATAGAAAGTAGTGTGTAAGGAATTATTGAAACAAATGGGTTGAATTTTCTATGTTGAATAGTTAGAACTTAGATGTTTGGGCTTGGAGCCTAAAATGCGTACTTGGTTTCAGTCAGGCTTTAGGCCCCCTAGAATCCTGCGCCCCGCGATGCGGGGGTTGCAGGAATGTACGTTAAGGCTGTTTCCGACATATGTAAGAGCGCGTAAACATGACGCGGAGCACATTTTCGAACAGAAAAAAATGTCTCAATTTTTATAAAAATTTGTGACATTGTAACTCATGCATTTGTTAAAAATATAGTGTTTTTAAAATTTCAAAATATTTCATAAATAATTACTTTTACTTTTTACATGTAACCGGATAGGCCATTTAGCATTACAATATAGGGGGCCAAACCGAAACACATTTTACAAAATAAAAAATGCGTCAACTCGGATAAAAATTAGTAGTATGATAAAATGAGAGATTTTCTACAGGATAGTGTGAAGCCAGAATATAGTATTAATCTTTAAGTATTTTTATATCTGAAAAAATATTCCGAATTTGGTCCCTATTCTTTAACATTAGCCGATGCAGGCTTTCGAGAGAAAAGAGCAAAATTGTCAGTGAAACAAGATAATTAAGGTATCAAAGAGGCATTTATCCGAGTGCGCACGCAGGAAGCCATCCTTTACAATAGCTCTGTCACGACTAAAATTGTCGTTCTCCAATTAATATTTTTTGGTAGTCATAGCTTTTTTTAAATAACTCATAGAGGCAAAAGTTTGAAAAGCCGACCGTCTATGGCGCTGGTTCCCAAACTTAGTGTGTCCTAGGATCCCTATTTATACAAAAAATTTACATACAAGTGAAACTTATAACAACGCGTGTTAAAAAATAAGGCTAACACATCTCTCTCTCTCTCTCTCTAACTTTGTATTAGATTCATAGCTTATATAGTAAATCCATACAAATAATTTCCAAATAAAGAATTCAAATTAGTATAATTCTTAAAAGTTTTTTTTTTTTTTTTTTTTTTTTTTTTTGCAGTTTAGTAATTTTCAAATATTTTTTTACTAAACAATTTGTCTTATTCTTCAAAGTATCTGCAACAATATCGCCAGATAGAGTTACAACAAAGAACATTGTAACAACTTCTCAGTGGTCTCTCCCAATCTCAATCCCTTTTTTTTCTCACTCTTTCCTCAGAAATTCTCTTACCCACCAAAGAATACAAATCTAACCCTTAATAAGACGCTCTGACGAACAGTAAGTGACATGAAACCTAGTGTTCCTGCCGAAATAAATAACCATCAAAGAAATCCGTTCCAGCCCTCGACGCATCGCTGGTTCCGCCGCTCCTCAGCTGTGATGTATTTGATGAACCTTCCTAAAAAAACGACCTTCTTTCAAGATTTTAATCCTCCTAAGGACCTCTGTGCATCAAAGCGAGCCTAATAATGCCTAATTAAAAGGAACGTGTCGATGGACAGAGGAACCGCCTTGGAGTCATTAAAGACCCAGAGACAGCAGAAACGCGTTCTGTAGCTCCAATCTGTTCCTTGCACAAGAGGATTAATGTCGAAGTTATATGAGCACGTAAGGCATAATGGTGCATAATGTAGTATATACATATTCAGATGAATATGCGTAATAGGTAAAATTTAGATTAAGCAAGTACCTTCTCCAGAAGATTAAGAGAAAGATTTAATGTAGATGAGAAAGTTAATTCGCCTCATGGGAGATACTTAAGTATTCCTCTAAACTGGAATAATTTTGTAATTGCAAGTGATTTGGATATCCATGAGATTTATTTATTAAGTGAACATAAAGTGATAGGATGAAAAGATATGCAGTTTTAATATTATTTTTCAAGTCAATAAAGTATTTTTATGCATCAATTTTTAAAGCTTATTAGGAGTGTTTTAATACCATGAATATAAAACGTGTGAGATTATTTTACATAAAATGTTTATAATGTAATGTGAATATTTAATGCTGAAGTATAGCATTCCACCGCTTTTTTTTAAATGAAGCAAAGGTATGTTATAATTTAGATTAAAATATTATTTTCAGAATGCTAAATATATTAATATAAAATTTCGACTGTAATATATCGTACAATCCGGCATATAACGCGCACATTTAACTCAAAAAATAAGACCGAAATTTACGTCTTATTTCCGGCTCTATACGCCGGATATAAAAAGGCAGCTTTAAAAGTAAAGAAAAAGTAAGTATAAAAAAAGCACATTTCTATATATGCATAAAAATATTGTTTATTTAAAAGAAATGACATGCCGTATGAGCTTTCATTATTAGGTAACATGAAAAGTTCGCATATTCGTCTTCCATTATATCTTCAGAGACATCAAGGTTTCATTTACACCATCCCATTTACTCTTATCTATAAATAATTATCTTCGATCTAGATCACGGATACTCAACCTTTTTTCCCGACGGGCCACATACATACGACAGATATTACACATGGGCCTCAACATGAGGATAATGGGGAGGGGTACACTAGAAGTCCTAAGCAACATTGGATCAAAATATTAAAACTCACCTTTTTGTCTTTTATTTTAACATTGTATTAGATTTTCTATCAAAATCAACCTAAAAAATAGTATTCACTTTTATGCATTTTTTACTGAATTATTGGGTAATTTCTCTCGATTTTATTTCATCTATGACCAGACCCTTTGATAAAAAGGATATTGATAGCAAATTTGACGGATTTCATTGCTTTATCTGTAAAATTTCCCGCTAAATCTTAAGTATATTGTTCCTAAATAACTGAATTCCTCTGAGCAAAAGGTCATGACCGGGCCACACAGAAAAGGCCAATGGGCCACATGTGGCCCGCGGGCCGCAGTTGAGTATCTTTGATCTAGATTGTTAGATATTCTGCATTTTTGTATGACTTTAATTATGCCAAGTAAAATTTCATTCCATGCTTTTATTACCCACTCACATACTATATCTAAACTTCAAAAGGTAAGAGAATTGCACATTTACATTTCAAGTTCCTTTGTGAAAAAAAAGCTCTTTACACGGAGAATATACCTAAAATTTAAGTAATGCAGTTTGAAAGTATAAGTGAGCGTTATATGCCGGAATATACGGTAATTGTTTTCCATATATGTTTTTATGAGTAAATATGAAAGTTATGCATCAAAAGTTTCCGTTGAAACGATGCTAAAATTATATTTTTTATGAACAAAACCTTACACTGCTTTTTGATCACTGGCGTAGTGGATCACTGAGTGGGCCCCGTATCAAAACTCTTCGGGCCCTTTTTTAGAAAAAAGAGTCCTGTTAGTGGTATTGTAGTTACACACATTGGGTCCCCTGTAGCTTGGGGGTCCTGTATCATTGATACGGTGGTAGCTATCCTCCTGTTTTTGATAATCCATTCAAAATAGTTACTTCTGTTATCTAATCACATCGTAAATAAATTGCATCAAAATCTCTTAAATTATATAAATTGCAATCTAATTACATTAAAAAAGTCAAAAAAAAAAACACAAAATACCTTTACTGTAACATATTATTCTTAATTATCTATTTCCATGTATATTTTTCTAAAATTCTATAAGATTCATAAAACGCTTTTGCAATGAAAATGTAAGTTATATTTCAAAATTATCGGATATTCAAAATTTAAACGTTTTGGAATAAAAGCTAATAGTTAAAATAAATATGAATATGTGTAAAAAATCTCATGCATATGTATACTTATCCATCTTCACTTCTATCTAATAATCAGGAATCTTTCTAATCGTGAGAAATAGCTAGCCATGGCTGAAGTAAACGTAAATGAACTCAATGATTAAATGCTTGAAATGCTGAAATCATTCGTTGACAGTCTAAAATTATTTATGGGCCAGGTGCGTTTATTTGAACATCATTATAATGCGAAATAACTAAACAGCTAAATAAATACATAAATGCAGGGAAAAAATGGTTTTTGTTTTAAGCAGGATCTGCAGACGAATTTATGTGCAAATATTTAATAAGGTATTTTACAGATTTTTAAAAGTTATAAGCAAATAAAATTAACAAAGGCATCGTTGTCAATGATTTTAAACTATTTCGACTGCATATTTGGTAAATTTTTTTAAAAGTTAATCTCACACATAAAGAAAAACTTCTATATGAATTATTTCTTTTATGTATTTACAATGCATTTGTTTTGCAAGATAAAACTTTTAAAAAATGAAATTCTTTCA
>BMAO01019459.1:63063-85493 GCA_019973975.1 Trichonephila clavata
TCACAAGGATTCAGATTTGCATAGCAACCCATGATCGGAAACGTCATAGGAAAGTAGAATGACGGATACAAAAACGAGGAGACATAAAACTGAAATCATCTGAAATATTTATTGGTCAAAGATCTTTCATGTGCTGTGGTAGACGATATGCGAAAATGTCACAACAGATGTTCAAAGTTTACGCCATTGCTAGCGATACATGTGTTACACCGTCAGACCATGTATTGCCGTACTCGCTCAAATACTTTGTTGGACATCTGCAGCAGCACAAACGATTCTTGCAACAAGGCCACGGCACAGGTTTTAGTATGCATGGAAGTAGCTCTTGCAAAAATATCAGATAATCTGCAGATGTTACTAAAAACCTGAGGCCAAATTAGTAAACATCCGGCGCTCCGATGCATCTCTCTGTGGATACCTTTTCGCGGTACAATCTTTCTGCTGTTTGTGCATTTCCTTCTGCCAATCCGTAAATCAGATGCATATCTGCCAGCTCGGTGTTCGTAAAACATTCCATACTTCTCGTTGGGCGATGAAAGTTCAAATGATTTCGGTAATGCAGGTCTGTTTGCTCCAATGCTTTTGTGAACAACGTCAATCAGAGCCGAACGAAGACGTTTCCGACCACGGGCTGTGATGCAAATCTGATTCCTTGTGAAGTCCCCTACCTCCCCATGAAGTTCAACCCAATAATTCTGGGACACTCTGTTTATTCGGTAACTCTAGCATCATCACCAGAAACCTAATATTTTTTTTAACTTTATATGAAGCACAATTATAATAATGAATAAATGCTTTTTTTTATGATTTCCTACTTTAATGGAGCATCTCTATCCAGTAAATTTAATGAATAATAAACGACATAAATATTACAAAATCGGGTAAACGGAAAAGAAACATATTAATCGAAATCTACCAATTGCAAGATTATTGAAGTTAATAAAAAATTTTAAAGGAATAATTTGCCTTTATAAATGTCTCATACCAAACGAAAAAATAATTTTTTTATCCTTTTTGTTGCTATTCCAGAATTAAACATACTATATGCGTTCTATTTCTGTATTTCAAACCCGAAACAGTTTAATGATTATCTTGTAATTATTTTTATTTTTTTTTTATTCCTCATTTATTTATTTATTTGTTGCATCTATTTATATGTTTGACTTTATTTGTTTATTTTCCTATATGTATTCAAAGATTTCATGCCCTGATACGGGCAATGTGAAAAAACTACATTAAAAATTTTTTCAGATAAGTAATAAGTCACTTTACTCTTTGTTCTACAATAATTAAATATTTCAAAACGTATCCATGTCAATGCTAATTATAATTGCCTATATTTCACAATTAAATAACTATCATTAGGTATGTAAAAAATTTGAAGGTAAAAGATCGAGAGAGAGATAAATGAATCCCTTTAGAAAACGATCTCTCTCTCAGAATGTATTATATTTCTAATGAAACTAACCAGCAACCTCTGACGTTCATTATCATTTATGTGATTTTTCTAACCGTGTATCAACAACACAACTTAATTAGCAAGTAAACAGCAGGCCTTTAATTATGCATTAACAGAAGAATATTTATAAACTTTGGATGTACATGCCTGCAATTCCGATACCTCTCCCTAAAATAGGAATCAATCCTGTGAAAATACACAGTGAGTCAAATAAGTTGTAAGACTCGTCCCATAGCGAAGGTTCTAATGGCACCATGAGTGTAAATGCGCATGTGTCATAACGTCCATGGTCTGCTGACACACTGCCAACAAGTTGTGTGCATTTAGTCAAGGTGACTACCCTAAAATTGTGAATTTTGCCAAAAATTGACAAATTTTTTTATGATTTTATTTTATAGGTCATCTTATTAGCTTTATAAAAATACCAAGTTTATCATTTTCCATTCACTAGAACAAAAAATATACTTCTTTTAGTAAAAGCAGACGCCATTACTTAAAGCAAAATGTCACACTTCAAAACGCGTTTTACTCAAAATGTGATTTTTTGAAAATAATCAAACGGGGTCAGCGATTGCTAAAAAGTTTTGAAAATAATTAACTGAAATTTTTTGTGTAAGTTCTGTATAATATTAAAAGTGTTTTAACTTTCAGATTTATCAATCTCTACTTTATTACAAAATTTACAGTCCTTTATGTGAAAATAATCACTGTTTTTTTAAGCAATTTCATATAGTAACTCAGATAAAGTGTTCTAGTTTTTGTAAAAATTAAAATATCTCTTATCCTGATGGTCATTTCGACAATGAATAACATAGAAACACATCAGAATTGAAAAATTGAAAAATTGTTAATAAACCTTTGGTACAGAATGGACAGCGTTTATGTTATTTTTTGTCAATTTTTGTCCATTTTTTCCCATTTTAGTTATAATAATTTATTTTTCTCTTCTTAATTTTAGCATATTTTTCTTTAAATGTACTAAACAAATCTAAAAACAACAAAAAAAAGTCCACATATCTCCATTTTTTTTTTTTAAAAAAAAGTTGTCGCAACCAGTCGAATACCTTAAGTAGCTGAGAGAAGACGAGCGTTCATTGCAGAAATGAATTTTTTTTCGTATTGGTTTCTTAAGATGAAGAAAAGAGCTGAGATTAAATTTAACGCAAAACTTGGTAAAAGTGCTTCGGGAACATACCAACTCATGTAACAAGTTTACGGTGACTGTTGTTTAAGTAGATTAAATGTTTGTGTGGTACTTTTTTTGGTTAGAAGGGATACGATAGAATATGATCAACGTAGTGAATAACCAATTTCATTTAAGACACCTGAAATTATTGAGAAAGTACGAAATTTCGTGGCAAAAAATTGCTGTGCGTCACTGAGATTGATGGAAGACTCTTTAAGCACCCTACTGCATGAAGATTTGGGGAAAACGAAAGTGTGAGATAAATTTGTTCCACACACTTTAATCCGTGAACAAAAAGCAATAGACAGTGACTGCAGCATGGACATTCTATACTCAGATCGTGCCATGGATGTTGCCACGGCAGGAATTCACGTCTTTGGTAATATTAACTATATCTTTATGTTTTGTTATTACCACCTTTGCACTTTGTCATACACGACAACAGCAAAAATCAATGAGAAGTGCACATTGCAGAGATATCATTTCAACCACTGAAAACGATCCAAACTTCTTGAAGTCCATTGCAACACGTGATGAATCCTGGTGTTTCCAATATGATTCTGAAACAAAGTGACTAAGTGTGGAATGGAAATCACAAAATTCACCGCAAGCTAAAAAATCAAGGAAAGTTTCATCCAAAATCAAAACGATGTTTATTACATTCTTCAATAGTACGTGTATTATCCGCCAAGAATTTGTTCCAACTGGACAAACAGTTGCAGGTCAGTACTACTTATCTGTTTTTAGCGTTTGATGGCCAAAATTCATCGCATTCGTCCAAAATATTGGGCTGAAAGCAGTTGATGTTTGTTGCAAGACAATGCAGCCAGTCACATCTCTTATTGTTGGTCGTTTTTTGGCAAAAAATGTCTGTTGAATAATGTTGAACTATCTACTATATTCATCTGATTTGGCACACTGTGACTACTCCTTATTCCCAAAACTTAAAGTTAAAAGGGTGTTATTTGAGGATATTTCGACCATACAAGTACACTGGTGTCCAAAAGTTAAGCATAAATTCGTCAAATGCAAAAAACATGGAGTAAATATTCGTAAAATTATTCCAAATTTCTTACGGATAATATTTGGGTGATGAAAAAACATTGGGTTTATGCAAAACTTTTCAGTCGACTACGTCCTCCGCGAAACACCGGCGCATGTCGGAAAGCGGAGAAACCGATTCACGCAGCATAGGCAGTTCAGACAAGTTTCATGCAACTGCTGTGCGAAGGAACGTTGTTAACCATCAAACAAGGTGAATGATGGGACAAAGACGCCAATTGGACAAGTTTAGGAAAGGAAGAATCGTTGGAATGCTGGAATCCTCAAGATCCCAAACTGAAGTGTCTCGAATTCTGAATGTGGACCAGTCTGTGATCTCAAGACTGTGGCAGAGGTTTCAAAGAACTGGAGATGTTACCCGACAACTAGTATCAGGTTGACCAAGAGTCACAACCCCTCGCCAAGACCGATATCTGGTAATAAGTGCGCAACGTCAGAGGGGCAGTACTGCCAGAGCATTGGGTTCGGCGCTCACAGTCGCCACAGGAATGCGAATTTCGAGACAAACTGTTTACAGGAGACTCAATCATGCTGACCTGTATGCCAGAAGACCAGCAGTGTGCATTCCCCTCACGTCTGCGCATAAACGCGATCGTTTGAACTGGAGTTTGAAATATCAACATTGGAGTGTGGGGGAGTGGGCCAATGTGATGTTCAGGGACGAGTCCCGGTTTAGTCTGAGTAGTGATTCTCGGCGGGTAACGATATGGAGAGAACGTGGAACACGTTTTGAACCAAGAAACATAACGAAAAGACATCATTTTCCATCAAGGGGAGTAATGATATGGACAGGCGTCGTGATGGACGGCCGCACTGACCTCCATGTCTTTGGCACAGGGTCTGTGACTGCTCAAAGATACAGAGACGAAGTTCTTGAGCCTTATGTTCGCTTGTTTCGGGGTGCTGTCGGTCCTGACTTCATATTCATGGATGATAATGCGCCATGTCATCGAGTGGTGCTGATTGATGACTTTCTTGAAACTGAAAACATCCAGCGCATGTCGTGGCCTGCGAACTCCCCTGATTTAAATCCTATCGAGCATGTATGGGATATGCTCGGGAGACAAATTGCAGCTCTTTCGCACGCACCAAGCTCCGTTACATAACTGAAGAGAGCTCTCCAAGAAGCTTGGAACCGTTTGAGCCCACAACTCATTCATCATCTCATAGCAAGTATGGTAAATCGCTGTGCAGCGTGCCTGGCTGTCAGAGGTGACCACACGCCTTATTAAACTGCAGCATTAGTATTTTATTTCATGTTTTCTTTCATTTTTCTTTAAAGTGTGAATCCTTGCTGTGCTCAGTTTTCTTTCAAACTGCTACTTGGGATAATAAAATTAATTATTATCATTCTTTTGATTTGCTTTCTTATTTTATAACCATTTTACACTCACATATCACATTTCCTGCCATTCTGATTTACAGTTCCTTCTTCATTCACATAATTATCAATTATGCTTAACTTTTGGACACCAGTGTAGCTTCGAAGCATGCATTTCAGGTCATTCTGCAAAATGATTTACAACAGGCGTTCGATTCATTAATAAATCGTTGTAATAAGTGCATTAAAATCGGAGGGTCCTATTACAAATAAAAAACCAAAACTGGAATTAAAATTTCTTGATTTCATTTCTTTTTTATTGACCCAGTCTTAAAACGAATCATGACTTCCATCATCAGTGTACTCTTAGAACTTCTCTAAACTTACATATGCATTTTATGTATATGTGAAACAGGGTGTGAAAAGGGGAGGGAATTCATACAAGTTCTGGGGAGAATTAAAAAAAAAACTCCAAGATGTCGCCAAACTTTAACATAACTCACCAACCTAACTTTAAAGAGAAAAATATTGCACAAACCCTAGTCAAGTTCTTTAAAAGTTCGAAAGAGTTAGTTAAGATTCCAAAATGGTACAACACTATCGATAACAATCACAGCTAATTTTTTTATTTCAAAACATCACTGGGTCTATCGTTAGGTACTGTGACCACGATTTCGCCAATTTTGAATGCCTCTTACACTTACGTGATCTTACAATAGCCTTACTTTAATCAGTCATAAATCGAGCAAAAAATTTTGTTGCTCAGTTAAAACAAACATAGTTTTTTTTTTTGAGTTAAGTTTTGAGAAAATGATGTCACCTAACATTGACTCTCCATACAAAGAAAAATATTATATTCTACTCCAAAAAAAGCTGTTTTTAAAAGATGACCCACTTAGTTAAGATTTCAAAACGGTACTACACTTCCTACTTTTCTCTATACATAACATATTTTGACAATTTCTTTCCCACAAAATGACTTCATTTCAAAAAACTCGATCTTAAGTATTTAACTCAAATAAAACAATAAATTTTAAAATATAACGACAAACATTTTTGTAATACTTTAATGGACTAAATGTTCGAGTGATTATCTTCTAACTTTTAAACCAATGAAAATGTTACCAAAATGGGCCAAAGGATTATTGAAGCACTGGAAGAAATAAATTAAGCTAGTTACTCACGACTCAGCAAGCGATCACTTTAAAAAAAAAGATGTAGAACTGTGTGCATACAAATATTTAATTACAAATCATATTTACAAAAAAATTTTATTTCAATTATTCAAAATAAAGATTAATAGAAATAAATAAAACATTCCATTAACAGAAAATTTCAGAACTCAAAAATTTCCCAATTCATATTCCTAGGGATTAAAATTATTGGTTAAGAATGAAACCTCAATGCATTTCTTGATTCAGCTCTGCCAATAATCTACAAAAAAATGATTTTAATAAATTAATTTTTTTAAATTAAATGATGTTTATCTCGGGGAAAACACAGCATAATATAATCTGACAGTAAAATCCGGGATCTTCGCTTGAGCTCATGCGCGTCATCTGGAACCTAAAAGTATCAAAATAGGAGTAAGGCATATAAGTTTAGAGAAGATGCGAATTTCAGGTCAAATAAAACTGCAAAAAATAAGTTTAAATTAATCAGATTAACAGTAGTTTCACAATGTTCCAGTTTGAGGAGTTGACATTAAAAATTATCACAAATGTGTTAATAAATAGATTTGTAACAGTGATGACACGGCTAGATAATATTAATTGATAATTATTTACAGACATTACAGCATAGGAAAAAATAAGAAAAGGGATAGGTTCTCCGCGTTACATCATATTATTGATAGTTGTTCTCAGCCCTAAGATTAGACTGAGAGTCTCTCTCTCTCTCTCTCTCTCTGTCTAATCAACACTAGGTGACGTTGTTGGATCCATTACACCTCCCTTTTTTTCAATTCCTACTATTAGTTCACTCTCTCCCTGTATATATTTATTGATATATATCTTATTCAAATTTTGAATCGTTAATAAAATACTTTCTATTCATCCATTCAAGTTCAAATGCATCTTTTTGAACTTGTAGTGGATAACACTTGATGTTAATATAGTTTTTCAAATATTAATTCATCAAATTAAATTAAAAAATGAATAGATAGTAACAAACAAAAGCAATAGTCGAACAGCATATATAGAAAGGAAAATCGTTCGTTGTGTCCCTACAGCGCAATGGATAACGCATTGGACTTCTAATCCAAAGGGCATGGATTCGAATTTTATTAGAATTTTTAAATTTATATAATTAATGAATAAACAGTAACAAACAAAAAAAATAGTTCAACTCCATATATAGAAAAGAAAATGGAAAATTGCAAGAAAATCGCTTTCTATTATCGCACTTAATATTGTGATTCTGTCATATGTATGTACATATTTATACTAATTGTAACTGTTTAATAAAAACCAAAAGATACCAAAACCAAAGATAAAATAAAATTTATCTTTGTTGAACTAAATAGGAATTGACTTATAAAAATTTCTTTGTATTACTTGTTTTTACTGATTTTCAAACAATGAGAAAGAGGTTAGAGAGCTTTTATTTTAATATTATTTGGGAAAATATATTTTTGCTTAGTAATTTTAGTTTTAGCAATATGACTTAGTGAATAAATCCTTATCATAAAACAACCAAATGATTTATCTTTTTACTAAATAATTCACGACAAAAAGATATTTAACTAGATTTGTTTCGTATATCTAAATGTGGATCTTTTTTGCGTTTGAAGTCTGGTTATTAATAAACGTGATATACGATAAATTCGATTGTAAATTTCTTATTTCATTTTTCTTTAGAGATAAAAATCATACCAATCATGCTATTTAAAAGATCCAACACAACATCAGCTGATCAACCAGCTGTAAGTTTTCATCGTTTTTCTAAGAATCAGACAACTGAAATTCAAAACTTGTCTTTTATTCACAAGTTTCAATTCATCTGAATATTATCACCGGTGAAACAGCTGGTATCTCAGTAAACAATTTTTTTAACAAAGAAAAAAAAATCAATAAAAGAAGTTTTTCTTATCTTACACCTTTTATCGATAATAAAAGAGAGGGGAGAGAGGGTGAAAAGCTAATATTTATATGCTTTGGATCTAGTAACGGTTTCTTCCGGGATTAAGACGATAGGGTACCCTAAAAATCATTAAACTGTCGAAAAAATTTTAATTGCCTTATTTGATACCCCGAATCTTTATAAATATGCCTTGAAAATTTCAAAGCTTTACTTGCATTTTTCATTAAGTAATGGAGCAATGTTTGATGCTAAACAGCAACTACCACGCCTACATTTCAGGTTATCGGCTAGAAAAGAGCCTGATAAAAATGAATTAATTATTTTTCTAATGCGCATCAATGAGATTGACATTATATATGCAGTAATAAATCATTTTAAGAAAGAATTGTGCAATTCATGCAAAAATTCTAGTTTGCGAATTATTTACTGAAGATAAAATGTATTTGGTCAAGGTTTAAAAGCTGTGGGTGCTTTCTGTATTATTGTGAATGAAATTGAAACTTCAAAACGGATTCTCCCAAAGCACAAATACTAAATCTCATTTTTATAACTCAGATAATTAAAAATCTAATTCGCAAGAATCGAAAAACTCTCCCATTTTTATATATTTGTTTTTGGTGATAGATATATATATCCCATGTGTGCGAGATTCAACACTTTTATTATTAAAATATTTTAACAGTTCTTAGATTTTGATGCATTAAACCTATAAATTGCTATTTGATTTTGCTTTTATTCGTGTACAATATTTAACATGGGAAGGCTTTAAAAGCCTTCGCATGTTAATATTGTACATGCTTTAAAAATCATGATTTTAAAAATCATGGAAATAAAAAATAAAGGCATAAACATCTTTTGTACATATTGTGCATTAGCTCTGAGCATGGAATTAGCTCTGAAGTGTGTGTATTTATATTTTTTATAATTATTAAGATAAAGTTTTATGAGATATTGATCTTTTATTCGTTTTTTTCTATATATTCATTATGGCAGTGTACTGTTTAATTGTTCTACATTTGTGCAATTTTTTATGGTAAGTAGTTTTAAATAAGCTAATTAACATTTCATAAAAGTTTCAGACTATTCGATGAATATTATATCATTCTATTCATGGAATGAAAACTTCAAACTCATATTTCTCCATGTTGAATTTTTGTACATATACTGTTATTCAAAACCCTAAGGCTTTTTTGATAATTGAAGTATGGGTGTGAAATTTTTTATACATATTCTGAAATGTATCTTTTGTAAAACTGCGCATAGAATTAGCTCTAACATGCTTAGTACTTTTTCTAAAAAATTTCAAAATCAAAATTAATGTTTTTTTGGGAATTTTTGGAAGTTTAACTATAAAAAAAATAATAAAAAAATAAAAGAGCAGCAGAAAAAACCAATGCACAGTTTTATGTAGTATATTATAAGGTACTTGGGAAAAAATTTTGAAAGAAAAGAGACAGATTTAAAAAATGCTTAAAAAAGCTAAAAAAATTTAAATTTTACAAACATTTTGCAACAAATTAAAAAAAATTTGCATGGAATTATTATTAAATATTAACCTTTATAAAATACAATTAAAACCAAATATCAAATACTAAAAATAAAAAAAAATTTGAAGATGGTACCATATCGCCTTAAGATCATTTCTAGTGTAACTTAGACTAAATTATAAAATAATTTTTGAATTCAAAAGAAATCCTTGTCGAATCGTAACATAAACACATGAATGTTTTTTCCTTATCTTACAATAACTGTGCCTTATATGTACAATAATTCAAGCGCTTTACACTACATTACTTGAAATACTGAAACGGGGTTAAATGTACCCCGTGCATATTAACCACTCAAAAAACACCAGTAAAATACAAATTTGAACGCGCGGATTTTCTGCTATAAAAACGATACTGTATGGTGTGTGGTATTGCCATCTTAATATGAAAAATTTTCCATTAATCAGATTCTATTCATTTATTATTTAATAATATTCAATTTATGAATTTATTTCATGAATTTTACTTATTTTTTATTTTTCATTTCTTCAAAATATTGACTCTTATTTCAAAGTCAGTTATATGAATCTGAAATATGTGCTTAAACAGTCAAAATAGAGTTTGTGACGGGTGCTTACGCGTTTCACTAACCTTCTCTTAAAAACTTTTAAATTGTATTTATTTTAACCAATCCCCGCTGAGAGCTGAAAGTGTGACTTATGCAAATAAGGTAGTTTCGGGTTTAGCGAGTTCGAAAGAGATATAAAAGGGAGAAATGAAATGAAGAGTTGAGGATGATTAAGTGGTTTGATAGAGGAGGACTCCGTGTTTGGATTGAAGAGTAAACGTCGTGATTGCTTAAGAAAGTGTTTCTAAGAATTAGTTTAACTAAGTGAAGTTTAATAGCGGAAAGTAGATTATTGAAAAAGATTCATTAATTTGGTTCAGACGTAATTGAAGATATCCTGGACCGAAGCCACTTCATAGATTCTACTAGTTTCCAAGTTCATTCCGAAGAAGATATCAGGTCTGTAATTTTTGTAGATTAGATTTAAATGTGTAGTTTGATTGTATGCGTTATTCCCCTCGTGATATCAGTTAGTATTCCGTCGTCCATAATTGAATTCTGATCGCACTCCATGATAATTTATTGTTCTTAAAGTTGATTATTGTGAATTTCTATCCAAAGGAAATAATAAATAATGATTTATTATTTGAGTAGTCATTAATTATGAATCCTACATATCCAATCATAGATAATATGCAAAGGGTAATTAATAACCCTGGGGGTAGTGGGAGACTACGACAAGTTAATGCAATTTTTACCAAAATGTTTATAACGAATACGTTACAAATATTGTAAAAAAAATTATACTAATACCTGGAATATAAATTTATAACTGCTTTCTTGCTTTTCTTTACACTTCGAATTTTATACATAGACTTGTTTCTTTATTTGAGAAAATCACCAGTTACAAAAAGCGAAATATTTCTGATTACCATAAATATTTTAAATGCGCTCTTTCAAAGCATTGGACAGACACAGCCATAATTTGTAAGTAACAAAATAGCTTTTTAACTGAATACTTAAGTTTTACATCCTCAGATCTCCCAATATACCTATGTTTGAGATTTAAAATAAAATCCACGGATTTTTTTCTTTTTAAAAATCTATTGGGAAGCTTTTAAATTACTATAAAAGTAGCTATGCTTCTTCAAATTTTTGAAAAAATGCAAAAATATTTACCGAATAGTTCATCGAAATTTTGTCAAAAATATAACGAAAACAGAATTTTAGAATAAATTAAGACATCAATATACAGCATTACAGTGTCCAATAAATCAATCGAGAATAAAAGAGATCTTTCGAGAAATTATCTGGGAATTCAAATTCGCTTCACGAGGCGGAATGTGAAATGTGTTTTGACAATCAACCGTCAATAATATGAGAGTATTTTCTAATTAATTAGCAATTTTTATATTTAATTGTTTCATTCATAAAATTTTATTTTTAATTTTTTATAATTTTTTTTCTTGTTCTTTTTTAAACAACTGTTATTATGGTTAGATTCTCAGAAACACGAGTACGTTTGGAAATAATTGTTATAAAATTAAAATTGAAAAACCATAGAAATATTTTTCTTTTACTTTTTTTTATTTTTGAATTGCAGATTCCTTTTCAATTTAAAACCAGGAATTTTATATTTCAAAAACCCAAATTTTAAAAGATATTAAAATTTCCTTTCCTTACATTAAATTTAAAATAAATAAATAATTGCCTTTTTTATGAAATTTTGTTCCAGTATACCAGAACCCCATTTCATTACGACTGAAAATTAAGAATAAAAACCTCTTTTTTTTAGATTTTAATAAAGTGTTACGATTTTATGTAGACCAAATAAAATTACTCGTTCAGTTTTTTTACAAAATAAATATGGTATATTTTTTATTACTCGTTATTATTATAATAAATATCCATTTCAATAAAATTCTGAAATCCACTTCTCGCCTTCAATTTTTCTTGTTCAGCTTATTTTCAAAATGCAGCAGAATACAATTTGGAAAAAAAAGTTAAGTTGTTTCTTCAAAGATACTAACTTTTGCCGTAAAAATCAGTTACTACTCCCTCATAAAAAGCGTTTTACCAGAGATCTTTTTGAAACATGTTCCCTGGCAAAAAGCCTCTCAAACATCAAATAAAGAAGACAGGGAAGGCTCACAAAACGCTCCGTTGACCTCCAAACGCTGCGCTCCTCTTTCCCGTAATGCAATTTGCATTATGAGTTTTCCCGTATTCAGGCATTTGCAAAATAGAACAAGCGTCATTTTCTAAGAGAGAGACTAGAATGATATAAAAAAAAGAGATAGTATCGTAAAAAACTTGGCCTATCTGTGTAAAAGAGTTTTACTGAGGACTCCCTATTTAAAGTCCATTTGTAGTCATCGAGAGAAATAAATAAATTTTTTATCCGGGGCATTCTGATGCAAGAGGTCATTTATGGCGGAGATGTACCCATTTTGAAATCATAGATTCAAGACCATAGTTTAGTCCAGTCACTAGCGTATATAAAGAGGGGAAGAAGGATTAAGGGTAAGTTTAGGACCTACGAACTCCCTTCAAAAACATACATGGAAAAAAATGGCTTTGCTCGTACTGAGAAGGATTTTTGCCTGAATTAAAGCTCGTAAAATTATTTAAAACAATTTTTCTCTTTGAGTTATAACTTAAAAGTATCACAGAAAAATACATTTATTTTGAGTGCTACACTATGCATCTCCCTGCATGTAAATGAGGAACAAATTATTTACTATTTATTTACACTTCATTGCCCGTAGATCTGTCTACGACAGCGTTTCTCAAACTAAGGGACGTGATAGCCCTACGGGGGGCGCGACCATATCGAAAACAAAAGATTATTTTTAAAAAAAACTATTAAGTTCAGAAAGGGAGAAAAACAAATTACATTCTGATGTAATAAAATATAAAGCACATATTTACACTGATACAATACACTTTTACGAATATATCGGTAGTGGACAATGTATTTGATAATTAATTTAACAATACTAAGTTAAGAACAAGTTTAATAATTATCAATGGGCCCATGGGCTTGTCATATATAAAATTATATACAAAATTTATCTTGATAATTTGTACGGTTTATAATTAGAGTAGCATTGTAACTTTAGCGTCAAAATATATTATAATTGAATTCAATACATTGTTATACTATGGAAGGGAGGCACAATGAAAATTATATTTGAAAATTGGGTTTGAGAAGTTTGAGAAGCACTGGTCTACGATATAAGAAAAACTGTTAACCATAAATTTTATACCACTTCAATTACATTTAATAAATAGTATAGCATTAAGTTATGCAACTTAATTCACATTATTTTTTTAATTAAATTGATCTAATTAAATTGGTTTTATTAGTATGTAATAAATATCGCATATTTCCGAATATAACCCGAGAGTGTGTTTATTTTTCAAAAGTTTTCCCAGAATTTAAAACTTGTAAATAAGCGAATTTTAAAAAAAGAATCAATTCATTCCAATTATCAAGAATGTCGCCAGGAGGGCGAAAATTTTGTCAAACAGTGAAATAATTTTCAGTCAAATTTCTGTAAAGTAAAACGCCAAGCGTCAACGACGATAATTTCATTTTTTGTAAACCTCTCTGAAACAAATGTTTTCCCTTCGTTTGTTATCTTGTAAGTTTTTTGTGCTATTTTTTTTTATTATTATTGTTTTTGAAAATGAGCGGGAAGAGAAATTTGTTTACGGAATGTGATTGTAGACGCACATTTCATGTCCTGGAGGAAAATATTGGGGCAGGATGTTCATACATCACATAAAGAAAATATTAATTTTGCGAACTTCCACACAAAAAAATTCTAAGCTACGCCTTTTTTTATAGCTTTTTTTTAGGTTAATGCTTTGGCATCACCTCTTACTTTAACTATAAAAAAGCTCCAAAAATTATCGGCTTATATATTGAAATATACAGTATGTAGTTAAAGCATTGCTACTAATGATATTAACTTTAAAAATAGATACTAAACACATCCCCTTCCCCAAAGTGCCGACTTAAACTCATCGGGCCCTGAGGGCAGAAGATCTACAGTCTACCTTGGCACTGGAGGATCGAAATTTGTAATCAGAAAATCTGGTTGTCCAGCTTATCTAGGGCCCTTCTGAGCCTCTCCGGGTCCCTGGGCGCCTGCCCCAAGCGCCCAATGGATAAACTGGCGCTGTTCCCCGGGTAATTATCTGAATACACCCTAAATTCTATTTAAAAATTCGAACAGGAAGTAACAGAACAAAATAGTTTATGATATTTAAATGTTATTTAGTAATGACTGTATGAATTTCTTCTGTAAGATTTGATTCGAATAAAATTAACTGATGGCAAATATAAGTAAGGTATAGTTTGCAATTTAATAGAAATTTTACGTTGAATGTTAAGTGTAGACAAAAAAAAATTTATTTGACAAAATGAAACACTTTTCTCCACTTTGTGTCTATGCCTAAAAAATTGCTCCTAGTACTCATATATTTGCAAAATAGTGAAGCAAATTCAAATAAGCGTTCATATTTGAAAAATACTGCTTATTAAGTGTTCACTACGTTACTGCATTTAATTCTTTTCCATTTAGTTATAAAATAAATTAAGTAAGACAAAATGCTTTATTCCTGTACATCTAAACATTTCATTACTTTGGACACGAAATAATAAATAAAATTCATTATAAAATAAAAAGCAAATTCAAAATACTAAAATAAACTAAGGTTCACACAGTGTATAATGTGACCTTAATATAATAAAACATATAATTTCCTTTTTCAGCTGGAATTTAAGCAAACTTTAAATTCAAGATTTGTTTTGGTTGTTGTTGTGTTTGTTTTTTTGTTTTTTTTTTTTTTTTTGTTTTTGTTTTTTTGTGTTTTTTTGTTTTTAAGTATTAGTATAACATGGTTTAAAATCCTATAAATCAGTATGAACACCGATATATCTTATAAATCGAAATAAGTATTTCTTTCTCTTCCCCCACACCTCCTTTTATCACAATCTTTTTTTTTTTTGGTGACGATTGTTTTAGAAAATCTGAACACTACTTAATATGTTCCAGGAAAATTGCATTTCATAAATTCAATAATTCTATGCTTGAAAGATAATTTTCACTTATATAAAAAAAAACACACACACACTAAGAATCGTCATAAAAATAAATAAGTACCAAAAATTACTACTTATTTGTAATCTAGTAAAAGCACACACATATAACTTTTTTTTTCATTAATAATTAACAGAATTGACCATCCATCAAAACCAACGCGAAAGAAGAAAATAGAGGAGAAAAAACAAGTTATCAATATTTCACCCCGACCCACTTCATTTCGGGTAGTAGTAAGAAAGCGTTCTTCTAATCGAGCGTCGGTGGTATAACGGTTAGAATAGCTGCCTTCCAAGCAGTTGACCCGGGTTCGACTCCCGGCCGACGCAGAGTTTCTTTTTTATTTTTATTTTACAGTCATTTTAATTCCTGAAAGTATTTCCAAAACATTAAATTTACTTTTCAGCTTCATTCTATCTTTTGAGCAAGAATTGTCTTTCTGAAATGAAAGGTGTGGAATTTAAAATAACATTCAATGAAAGAAACAATACATTGTTACATGTATATGATAGACATCTTGCGAGTGTAAGCAAAAAACATTTGTGCCAACGAACAACATGATCAAAAAACTGTTTTTATTTCTGAATAACAACAATTTATTTCAGAGAAAGCTTTAATAGAATATTTTTTTTTAACTTCGATATTTTTTGCTGAAGTTGTATTATTCCTTTAGTGTGTGTGAAGTGAGAATCAACAATGTTATTGTCGAAAATGCCAAACCGTTTTTTTTTTATGTACAAATATAAATATCAAAATTTATTTAATTATTTAAATGTTTTTTCTACAATAGCTTAAAGCATTTTTTACTTGTGAATACTTTTTGACAGTATTTAGTTGGAAAATTATTAAATTGTGTTTGAAATTCATTACAGTCTTACACAAATAATTTCTGATTTAAAGTAATGTTATTTCAATTATAAATAAAACATAATTTTAAAAAGTAAAGCAAAATTAATTTTAAAAAATTAATGTACAAAAAAAATTAAAGTACAATAAAAATGTAAAAAATCTAATTTCAATAAAATACAATTTCAAATTCATTTCCAGTAAAACAATCGTTCATTATTGATAAGAGACAAAATCATTGATAATACAAATTTTTGGCATAAAAATTACAATTCTGGAAATAAATTAGCCATATATTTAAATTTGCTTATTAATAAATACATTTTACGTAAGCATTGAAACAAACTAAAGCAATTCAAAATTAACATCGACTGGTTATCAGATGTTCATGTACAACAAAGGGCATCAGCATGTCATGCATTCTGTGAATGACACAATTGTCTAATAAAACACTCCCTCTCTTCCGCGCGAGGAAGGAAATCATTTTATTTATTTAATCAGACAGACTATTTCATGATTGAATTTGCAACAGGAACTTCCTGCGTCCATTTTTGAACCGAAACCTAAAATGGAATAATTTTCATATTCTAATCCAAAAACCTTTTAGGAATTGGCCAGAAAAAGTAATATACGGGTCAAAATATGATTCACTACAAAACGCAATGATTAAAAAAAAACAGTATATTTTTTTTTTTAAATTTCAGTAATAATAAAATAAACATTTCCGCGATTCACTAGGTATTTTATGGTATAGTAAGATTAAATATTATTCAATTCCTCTACTATTAGTTCAAACTCTCCCTATATATATTTACATATATATATTAATCAAATTTTCAATCATTAATAAAATAGTGTTTTCAAATATTAATTCATTAATTAAATTTAATTAATTAATTATAGTTTAAGAGATATATTTCAATCGATAATATTTCTCTAGATGGCAGCACTTTTGGATAAAAACAGCTTCTGTTAAATTTGTGATGAAGATTTAACTCAACCTGAATTATTATATGCTAGTCAGACGTCAGTATTCTTTTTTCCTGGTTTAAGATAAATTCTTACCTATTATATTCAACTTTTATCAAAAATGTTATTACAAATTTAATGTGGTTAAAAAGTTTTAATGTGAATTTAATAGGTGTTTTGCCTTTTAATATTGTGATTCTCTCACATGTATATGCTTATTTATATTAACTGTAATTATTTAACAGAAAGTAACAAAAGTAAAAATATTCTTAATTGACCTAAGTAGGATTTGACTTAAATTTTTTTTTTTTTCATATCACTTGTTTTTAGGTTATTGTTGCTTAATTCCTAGCATCGATTGTATTAAAAAATACTCTTATAGTCCTCTCCTCTTGATTTAAAAAGGACAAGATTTGAATTTTTAAAACGGAAATATATTTATCGTTTAAACCCCCTTTTCCTCGTAGCCGATTTCCTCAAACAGCATTTTTAACGGATCTCTACTCAACAAAAGAAATTTTTTAGCCAAATTTAAAGTATGTAAGTCTAATAGTTCGAAAACAGGAATTTTCGTCTATAGTATCCCGATGAGCTCGATTTCCGCAAAACCAGTTCTTGGCGAATATCTACTCAAAAAAGGAAACATGCTCACCAAGTTTCTTGTCAATAACTAATATAGTTCAAAAAACGGTATTTTTTTTTAATTCAAAAATGCCTCCGCAAACTCCTTGGGAATCGATTTTCGCAAAACTTGTTCTTAGCGGATCCCTACTCAACAAAAGGAAAATGCATGCCAAACAGGGACGTCTTAAGGCCTGGTCCAACTGAGCCTGGGCCCAGGGCCTCACCCTTGGTGAGGGCCTCGTTTTGTTCTCAACCCAATCTTAATAAAATTATAATACAGATAATTTCAATGGTCAAATATTATTCCCGTACGTGATGTTCTCCAAAAAACAGAGAATTTCAAACTGCAAGTCAACTGGCAAGATTGTATTATGTGATGACCGTTGTTCATGTCTAGGCGGGGGCCTAATACCATAAACAAACATTCAAGTCATTTAGTCGAAATGCAGCCATCGGTCGACCCAGTTTGCACTTAGGTTTGTGAGTCGTGGAAAATTACTATTTGTACGAGTATTTGACAATGCATGTTATGTACTGTCTATTGTTAAAAATCACAGGTAGTGCTCTTCTTTTGCACAAAGGCTAAAGGCCTCAGAAAATCTTCTTTGGGGTCAGGCCTAAAAAAATCTTAAGACGTCCCTGATGCGAAATATAAAGTCTATAGATCTAATAGTTCCAGAGATATCACGATGAGAGAGTGAATTGCTTTTCTCCTATATATATGTATATATGGCTGTGACTCTGGATATTTTTTTTTCTATATTTGGAAGAAAATATAAAACAAATAAGCATAATTTAATAAGTCTATTCATATTTATAGTAATATAGTTTCGATTTTTTTGCACATATAAAAAATTTTCTTGAATTCTCACGAGTATTTTTTTCATACACAGTATATATTTAAATGTCTATGAAAATTTTCAAATGGAACACATTTTGAAACTAAATTCTTTTTACACGGAAATTGAAAACTTCTGTTCTATTGTTTTAAAACTTGCAGTGTGTCTGACACAATCTCTTGACGAGCCGTAGTTTGCTCACCATTGCCTTAATTCAAAGTGTGACAGAACAAAAAACAATGCGGCAGATATAACAAAAACATGACATCTTTTTTTACGGCTATCATTTACAGTAATTGTCTTCATTTACATCCCTCCCCCACAAAGTTATTATCAGCGGCACACAACCCACTCCCTTCAGGTCATGTGTCACGTTAGACCCTTCTTTTATTTTATTAGCCATGGAAGAAACCAATCGTTTAAGCTTGAGTGGCAGTAAATTAAGGACATAAAAATGGAAGAGAGAGAGATCTATAGTATTCTGCCCAAACTGAAACTTCAAAATGACGTAAAATGAAAGAGGATTTCCATACTTTTTTCCCTCCCTGGTCTTCATTTGCATTTGTTTTTGTTGTCAAGGTTAAAAGAGGAGTTGTTGTCAGAGAGGTTGGAACATTTATTACGGATGTATGCACGATATATTTGCATGGCGAGACCTTATTGTCAAGTGAGGGTGAATATATTTAGGCATATGAGTTACAATGTAGGCTTAGGCAAATGCATTTTAGATAGGATTTTTCGTTTTAAGATCATAGATCTATCTGAATTCTTTTAGTGGCGTAAATTTATGAGTATTGATAGCCTAGTTGCATCGTAACTTTGTGACAGTTGATGATACTTACGATCAGAGAGAAATTTAGAGTGAAAGATGCATTTAAATTGAGAGGTTTTTTTACGAATAAAGGAGTTTACAAGAAAGTTTTGTAATACAGTCGACTCTCGCTAATTCAAACCTTCAATAATACGAACCTCTCGATAATTCGAAGTATATGCTCAGTCCCTAGAAAAACTCTTGATATTTCGAAGTACACTCAATATTTCGAAGTAAAATCTGTGGCTGGCCAGACTACAACACGCTACAATTCGAAGTTATCTTATAAAACTCTTGACAATTAGAACACTCACTATCATATACAGTCCTGTAGCAATCAGGTTGGAGCTTACAAGTTTTGCGTTGTATTGTCTCTGCGTGTCTCCCCTGTAACATAGCCAATTTGATTATCATCTGTCTGTTACCCCTGCTTAGTGTTTTTCGATTCCTCAGGCGAAAAGACACTTATTATTTTCATTCCCTTAAGTGGACAATAGACCAACCGCACCTATTGTCAGCTGTCCATAGCTTTCGTTTAACACGTGGCCTTGCTACACATGTGTTCAGAAAAGGTTATCTGCTATTGTGAAGAAGAGATGCGTAGGATTGTGTATGAATGTATTCTTTCAATAGAGGACTTTTAACTTCTGTAAAAAATTTACACTGTATAATACGTACTTTTTAAAAATACTGTAAAATAATTTTATACATATGTACAATTGTTGTTTTATTACATTGTTTCAAATTTAAATGTACTAGCAAAAAAATTTCTCTTCGTGTTTTTTGGAAATTTTTTCTACCCTCTTGATAATTTGAACTCTTGACAATTCGAAGTTTTTCATTGGTCACTCCAACTTCGAATTATCGAGAGTCGACTGTATTTTTAAACAACAGATGTAAAAAATGTGTTTTAAATAATTATTTAAGCGCACGCGCGTGTGTGGGAAAAGAGAGAGAGAGAGAGAAGAGCACCATGGGCAAAAAGAGTTACCAGACACTTTGGACTATAGACTTCTTCCAATTCCAGGAAAAACTCTTATCTTTCACATGCAGAGAATATATTTCAACTCACATTTTCTGTATAATATCAATGAATTGAACATTCAAGAATCCTCAACAAATTGAAAACATAAAGGAAAAGTATTTTTAATTTCCCCTTATCGTAAAAAGATTATTAATTTTCTAATTAGACCTATATTACACTGTATTTTGTACAAGTATGTTTTACGTAAGTTCATCTAACCATCCTGTGTTTTATTTATTAAGCAATGAACACTTTGTTGGAATCTCCTTACCATCCATTTACTTACTTGCAGAGAGTTTCGGCTTCAGTGGCTTAGAGGTGGCATGCCCGCTGCTTAAGCATAAAGTTGTGGGTTGGATCCCGGCAGAAGTCGATAGATTTTCTGGATGCGAAAATCCCAGGCTCGCATGTCATATGATTATGTGGTATATAAAAGATCCCTTGAGTATCAATTTGGCTGTGGCACTCTCGGCAAAATTAAACACGGTAATATTTATCATCCGACGAGAGCTTGAATTTAAAAAAAATTAATTCAAGCGTCCAAATTTGGTAACGAGATCACCACTAGATGGTGCCACCATGAAATGGCTCTCACGTTTGGGGACTTTCCGTGTCTGCAAAGGCTAAGTTGATAAAATGCAGCCCTATTGGGTAAAAAACCCTTTCAGATTGTGGAGATCTGTAGCCACGCCTTACGTTAATACCTTCCTGTCTATCTGAAAACCCGGATAGATGTGTTGGCGGACTTAAATGATCGAAAGACATTATTCCAATTCAAACTGATTTATTGATTCTTATCTGATATTATGAATAGACACAACACAATTCTAATTAAGATAAATAAACGAGAGTAGAGTGCAGAGGTGAGATATCAATACAAGCGGATAATAATAATACAGAATTTCAACTGAATCTACGACAGCTTAAACGCGCACAATTACAACTACGCCTCACAATAATAATCTGATTTACTTAATCAAAGTCACTAACCTTATATTTTACTGCTGCGGTTCCTTCGTGACGAACTTCAGGCACTCAAATTAGCTGGATGAATTGACGAAGACTCCACGCTCCGTAATAGTGAATTTCAATACTTTTAATCCGCTTCTCTTCGCGCACATCAAAACGTATCAAGCTCGCTTAGCTTGTCAACAACTACGTGTCGACTTCTCGATCTCTTCACTTTTCTTTAATTCACTTGACTTCTCACTTCCTCTTACTTAGCTCTCTTCAACTCGCGAAAGCCGAATTTATATAATATTCCTTATTTACATAAATAACGCTTGGCTCTCGATGAAGGTTGGTTGAAATAAATAATTTGAATTAAAGATAAAAAGAAGAGGTTAGTGAAAAACCGTATAGATCCGTCACAAGTTAGTAACAGAGATATGGCTTATTAACATTCTGAAATTTTTCATCATATTCATCAAAATTTCTTATATACGTCTATATTATTAACTACAAAAATAAGAGCGAAATGTGTATTCCTTGCGCAAGTACTTTTCTTGAAACACTCGTATATTGTTGAATGTCCATATTTTTCCTGATAATTATCAGTGTACCCTGAAATTTGATTGCAAATTATGGATATTATAAGCAAGAAAATTTCAAATAATTTATAATTTTTTTAAAGAAATGTTAATTATTGAATTACTTCTATACGTCAAATAAAATTCATACAAACATTCAATTAAACGTTTCGTAAG
Organism: Trichonephila clavata; assembly: GCA_019973975.1. NCBI lineage: Eukaryota > Metazoa > Arthropoda > Arachnida > Araneae > Nephilidae > Trichonephila > Trichonephila clavata. Next base: position 85,158 of record BMAO01019459.1, read on the forward strand.
TGAAAAATTATATCAAAGTATTTATGATACAAAAAAATCAAAATAACTTTTAAAAAAAAATTTTCAACTTGTAGGTTAAAATTGTAGTTACTTAAAACTCCACGAAGAGTGGAGCGTGTGTGAGTCCAAGCATATTTCTTACTTCAGTGGCGTAACGTACAACCCCTCAACCCTCACATTGCAGAGGGGGTAGGATTCTAGTGGGCCCAAACCCTATTGCTATGGTTTTGTAAGCCTTTGTAAGATCTGGCTTGGAGCCCTCAATCTGACTTTGCAGTCAGCCCTATATTCTCCGTTATGCTACTACCTCACGTACCAAAAAGTTTTGAAATATTT
>BMAO01019460.1:0-105424 GCA_019973975.1 Trichonephila clavata
CCAGTAATATAATCCTTTAAAATAACTTTTAGCTACCAATGGTCCATCCTTCAGGGACCAATGTTTTAGTAATAAATTAGCCCGCCGCCTAACGAGAGTATTTTAAACTACACCTATCCACCCACTCAGATCATGTGATTTGAGAAGCCTATAAATACCGAGATTCCTGGTGACCAAGCCCTCTTTTGCTTCTGTATTTGTCTACTTGAACATATAGTCCGCTGCAGCTTGTTTTGTGCTTTTTGGTGCGTTTGTGTGTGTGAGTGTATTGTATCGTCCTTGTTATGTCTTAAGTGCTTCAAAATGTATAATAAACAGATTCAATTAATCTCAAGACTACTTCTCTTCAGCATCAGTTTAAAGAATCCATTCCAACGAACATCGTCTTATTACAAGAGTCGGCAGGATTCGAACCTGCGCGGGAAAGAAATTACTTGCCATGCCCTGACGGGATTACAACAAGAACAACGTTCAACATGCGGTGATTCCCCGTTTCATACTCCGTCTACAGAAAATATTTCCCATTTGAGTTTCGTCTGAAAATCTTAATGTTCATAATCTGCAATAATATACACCAGAAAGAAAAAATCTGTGGATTTGCTCATTCATTCATAAATATGTGAAAAAGAAAAAAAAAAATCATTTTCAATCTATATTTTCAAAGTGCGCTAGATTGTGAAAAAAAAGAAAACGTTTTTTATCTTCAATGTGTTGAAAGCCAGATTTGATTATATTTCCTTTTAAGTGCGACAAGTATTTGTTTTGAAACGTAAAGGTTAAATGATGCACTCAGCGATTTTTGATTAGTGTGTTTGAAGATTTCATCTATACAATAAACCGTGCATTTTTCTTCTGACATTTGAAATTATCTGGGAGTTCTAAAATTGATTATATATTTTTCCTCCATTCGTTATTAATAATTTATTTTAAAATGTTTAAGAAATATTTTGTGATTAGTATGCGTAATAATTTGAAAGCAAATTTAATAATCTATTTTGATTCGAAATCTTGAAATGATTTTAATTTATGGTTTAGATATTTTGAAAATATTTAAGTTTTAAAGTTTTCCATATGAAATGGTGTATTATGGGTAGTGGTACCAATATAATTTTTTCATTTAAAGCCTGGTCTTACCCAGCATTTTTTTATTATAAGCCGGGTCTTACCCCGCAAATTTTTTTGTGTCTGGTTTTACCCCAGAGTTTCTTTTAATATTATGGGTCATACCCCCATCGTTTATTTTTAAAAAATTATTCTTTGGTCCCTACCACCATTGTACTGTTTTTTGGTTTATTCTAATGTTTTTTTCAATATTGTGTAACAAATTTTTATTTTTCGATTGCATTTAAATTAATTGATTGGGCAGTGAACTCCACGTAAATATTATTGTGAATGTTGTTATAACTTACCATTTTGTGTGTGTGAAAACGTTTCCAGGGATCTCGGTTTTACCTTTTGAAATTTCGGATTAAATTTACTTAATGCTATGTTTTGTTTTGAAAATAAACTGCATATATTTCATATTGATCATTTTTTTGTTTTGATATTTAATATGAAATTGATAACTTTACAATGTTTTTAAGTGTTTTACTGAATCAATACCAAATATTTGATATTTTTATTTTGAGAATTTTATGTTGATACTATATATATTTGATATGTTTAATGTGGTTTTAAGAATTTTTGGTTTCTATTTGATTTACTCTTTATTAGCATAATACAATTTATTTGATATGAAAATCAACAACTTTAATGTGTATGAAATAATAATGGTTTTGTGAGCACTTAGGCTGAGAAAATAAATAAATAAAAATAAATAAGCAAATGTTTACATTTAGAAGAAAGAATAAATAATAAGGGTTTTGTAAGGATTGTGCATAGTGAGTACCTAAGTGAATAAATACACCTTTGATTGTCAATATACTATTGCCTCCAAACTCGTACCCTTTGTCTTAGTAAAGTTAATACATAAAATAAAATTATAAATAGTTTTTAAAAAAATCTCTTCGGTTGACTTGCAATTTCCAGTCTTGGGATATTTGTTTTTGAAGTTATTGTGCAACTTTACACGATAAGAAGTAAAACTTGTCTTAAAGATTGTGCAAGGCGTGGGTCATCCTAATTTGTTTCTTTTCAGCCTCTTTCCACCCTCAGTGCTCTTATATGCAATTTTAGATCTGTTTAAAAAAAAAAAAGTTTATATTTTAATTTTTTTCTGTGTTTTAAAAATGTATTTTTGTGAATTCATATTAGAAATGTGGCACATAACTATTTCATAACCATCATCTCCATGCAGTATTTGCGACAGACAATTCTTTCACATACCAGTGTCTTTTAAAACCCAATATTGTGATAACTTCCATTTCAATATATGGCTCACCTTTAAACTCTGCGTCCCAGTGCATAGGGAAGCCTATTGGTGTTCCACATGTTCCAAACGAGGTACAACATCCTTCTACTGAGGCCTCTGGCCTAGCATATTTACAGCTTCAAGTGTCCGGACACGTCTCAACCTTGCCAAGTCTAGCTAACTTGGGCAGGGCAAACTAAACTAAGGAAGAACTAACTTCATTTGTTTCAACTAATACTTTTACTGGATCTGTGTCATTTACAATTATTTTTAATATTTGTTTTCTGTTTTCATTTTCTTTTAAGTATTTAATAATCTTATTTTGATATTTTTGTATTGTACAATTTTATATTTATAATATACTTATGCGCATATTTGTTTCATACTATTATAACCACATATTCTCCTTGTTCCAAATCATTTTCATGTGTTAAAGTGAAGGGAAATTTAAAAATAAATATTAATCTAAATTTAAATTTTAAAATTAATATCTCTGTAGGAGACGGGTGTGTACTAAGGGCCCCAGCGCACACACGTGTCTTGCGGAGGGGGGAAATGTAATAATTCCCAGTAATATAATTCTTTAAAATAACTTTTAGCTACCAATGGTCCATCCCTTCAGGACCAACGTTAGTAATAAATTAGCCCGCCGCCTAACGAGAGTATTTTAAACTACACCTATCCACCCACTCAGATCATGTGATTTGAGAAGCCTTTAAATACCGAGATTCCTGGTGACCCGCCCTCTTTCGCTTCTGTATTTTGTCTGTGTAAACATGTAGCCGGCTGCTGCTCAGTGTGCATTCGTTTTCTTTGTGTTGTCCTTGTCTTGCTTTTATGTGTTCAAGAATAAACAAGTTTCTTCAATCACCTTACTGCCTTATCAATCTCATATAAAGAATCCATTCCAACAACATCATCGTATAACGAATACCTTTCAACGGCCAACGTCTATTACAAGTCGTCTTATTACAAGAGTCGCCAGGATGGTTAGTTCTACGCGGGAAAGAAATTAGTAAGTCAAGATAAAAATGTTGGATAAAATATTTCAGGGAATGTCTAATAAAGAATCTTCGTTACCACTTGCCACGCCCTGGCAGGATTACCGGAGGAACAAAGGATTAACGTTCAACATGCGGGGATTCCCCTTTTGCTTCTCCGTTGTACGGAAAAAATTTCCGATTTGTGTTTTTTCATCATAGGATGTGCTAGAGTGTTCGGAACGGGGAAATTCCCTTCTTTTTCCACTCCGTCGAAAAACTTCAATTTTGATGTTAAAGTATATGAAAGAAAAAAAAAATAATAATTTTCAAATTATTTACAAAGTGCTCGAGGTTGTGAAAGAAGAAAAAGTTTTTATCATCAATGTGTTAAAAGCCAGATTGGATTACAAATCTTTTTAAGTGCGACAAGTATTTGTTTTGAAACGTAAAGGTTTAATGATGCACTCAGCGATTTTTGATTAGTGTGTTTGAAGATTTCATCAATAATATAAATCGTGCATTTTTCTTCTGTCATTTGAAATTATCTGGGAGTTCTAAATTGATTATATATTTTTCCTCATTCGTTATTAATAATTTATTTTAAAATGTTTAAGAAATATTTTGTTATTAGTATGCGTAATAATTTGAAAGCAAATTTAATAATCTATTTTGATTCAGAATCTTGCAATGATTTTAATTTATGGTTTAGATATTTTGAAAATATTTAAGTTTTAAAGTTTTCCATATGAAATGGTGTAGTATGGGTAGTGGTACCAATATAATTTTTTTCATTTAAAGCCTGGTCTTACCCAGCATTTTTTTATTATAAGCCGGGTCTTACCCCGCAATTTTTTTGTGTCTGGTTTTACCCCAGAGTTTCTTTTAATATTATGGGTCATACCCCATCGTTTATTTTTTAAAAATTATTCTTTGGTCCCTACCACCATTGTACTGTTTTTTGGTTTATTCTAATGTTTTTTTCAATACATGTGTAACAAATTATTTTCATTTTTCGATTTTATTTAAATTACTTGATTGGGCAGTCAACTCTACGTATATATTATTGTGAATGTTATTACCATTTTGAAAACGTTTCCAGGAATCTCGGTTTTATCTTTTGAAATTTCGGATTAAATTTACTTAATGCTATGTTTTGTTTTGAAAATAAACTGCATATATTTCATAATGATCATTTTTTGTTTTGATATTTAACATGAGAATTGATAACTTTACAGTGTTTTAAGTGTTTTACTGAATCAATACCAAAGTTTTGATATTTTTGCTTTGAGAATTTTATGTTGATACTGTGTGTTTGATATATTTAATGTGGTTTAAAAATTTTTTGGTTACTGTTAGATTTACTCTTTATTAGAATGATACAATTTATTTGATATGAAAATCAACAACTTTAATGTGTATAAAATAATAATGGTTTTGTGAGCAATTAGGCTGAGAAAATATTATAAATAAATAAAATAAATAAGCAAATGTTTACATTTAGAAGAAAGAATAAATAATAAGGGTTTTGTAAGGATTGTGCATAGTGAGTACCTCAAGGGAATAAATACACCTTTGATTGTCAATATACTATTGCCTCCAAACTCGTACCCTTTGTCTTAGTAAAGTTAATACATAAAATAAAATTATAAATAGTTTTAAAAAAATCTCTTCGGTTGACTTGCAATTTCCAGTCTTAGGATATTTGTTTTTGAAGTTATTGTGCAACTTTACACGATAAGCAGTAAAACTTGTCTTAAAGATTGTGCAAGGCGTGGGTCATCCTAATTTGTTTCTTTTCAGCCTCTTTCCACCCTCAGTGCTCTTATATGCAATTTTAGATCTGTTTAAAAAAAAAAAAGTTTATATTTTAATTTTTTTCTGTGTTTTAAAAATGTATTTTTGTGAATTCATATTAGAAATGTGGCACATAACTATTTCATAACCATCATCTCCATGCAGTATTTGCGACAGACAATTCTTTCACATACCAGTGTCTTTTAAAACCCAATATTGTGATAACTTCCATTTCAATATATGGCTCACCTTTAAACTCTGCGTCCCAGTGCATAGGGAAGCCTATTGGTGTTCCACATGTTCCAAACGAGGTACAACATCCTTCTACTGAGGCCTCTGGCCTAGCATATTTACAGCTTCAAGTGTCCGGACACGTCTCAACCTTGCCAAGTCTAGCTAACTTGGGCAGGGCAACTACTTCACAAACTAAACTAAGGAAGAACTAACTTCATTTGTTTCAACTAATACTTTTACAGGATCTGTGTCATTTACAATTATTTTTAATATTTGTTTTCTGTTTTCATTTTCTTTCAAGTATTTAATAATCTTATTTTGATATTTTTGTATTGTACAATTTTATATTTATAATATACTTATGCGCATATTTGTTTCATACTATTATAACCACATATTCTCCTTGTTCCAAATCATTTTCATGTGTTAAAGTGAAGGGAAATTTAAAAATAAATATTAATCTAAATTTAAATTTTAAAATTAATATCTCTGTAGGAGACGGGTGTGTACTAAGGGCCCCAGCGCACACACGTGTCTTGCGGAGGGGGGAAATGTAATAATTCCCAGTAATATAATCCTTTTTCATAACTTTTAACTACCAATGGTCCATCCCTTCAGGACCAACGTTTATAATAAGTTAATCCGCCGCCTAACGAGAGTCTTTTAAACTACACCTATCCACCCACTCAGATCATGTGATTTGAGAAGCCTTTAAATACCGAGATTCCTGGGACCAAGCCCTCTTTCGCTTCTGTATTTGTCTCTTCAACATGTAGTCCGCTGCAGCTTGTTTTGTGCTTTTTGTTGTGTTTGTGTGTGTGAGTGTATTGTATCGTCCTTGTAATGTCTTACGTGCTCAAAATGTATAATAAACAGATTCAATTAATCTCAAGACTACTTCTTCAGCATCAGTTTAAAGAATCCATTCCAACGACATCGTCTATTACATATATATATATATATATATATATCCCATGTGGCGAGATTCAACACTTTTATTATTAAAATATTTTAAGATCTTTATTTAAACAAATGCACATATACAGTTCTTAGATTTGATGTATTTTACCTATAAATTGCTATTTGATTTTGCTTTCTTCTGTAACAATATTTAACATGCGAAGGCTTTTAAAATCACGGAAAAAAAATAAAGGCATAAACATCTTTTGTACATGTTTGCATTAGCTCTGAGCATGGAATTAGCTCTGAAGTGTGTGTATTATTTTTTTTTAATTATTAAGATAAAGTTTTATGAAATATTGATCTTTCATTCGTTTTTTTCTATATATTCATTATGGCGGTATACTATTTAATTGTTCTACATTTGTGCAATTTTTTATGGTAAGCAGTTTTAAATAAGCTAATTAACATTTCATAAAAGTTTCAGACTATTCGATAAATATTATATCATGCTATTCATTGAATGAAAACTTCAAACTCATATTTCTCCATGTTGAATTTTTGTACATATACTGTTATTCGAAACCCTAAGGCTTTTTTGATAATTGAAGTATGGGTTTGAAATTTTTTGTACACGTTCTGAAATATATGTTTTGTAAAACTGTGCATGGAATTAGCTCTGACATTTTTAGTACTTTATTTAAAAAAATTCAAAATTAATATTAGTATTTTTTGGGGAATTTTTGGAAATTTAACTATAAAAAAATTAATAAAAAACGAAAGAAAAGCAGCAGAAAAAAACCCATGCACAGTTTTATGTAGTATACTATAAGGTACTAGGAAAAAAATCTTTGAAAGAAAAATACATATTTAAAAAAGCCTTAGAAATTTAAAAAATGCTTAAAAAAGCTAAAAAAATTTAAATTTTACAAACATTTTGCAACAAATTAAAAATTTTTTATGGAATTATTATTAAATATTAACCTTTATTAAATACAATTAAAACCAAATATCAAATATTAAAAATAAAAAAAGTTGTGAAGATGGTACCATATTGCCTTAAAAAGAGATAGAGTATCCAATATCTAATCCAGAAAAATTTCAATCAAAACATAAACTATCTTTCAAAATTTTTAAATTTAGGGAAATCTCAAGCTGAAAGATGGAATAATTTTAATGCATAACAAATTTAAAAATAAAGAAATATCTAGCATTATATTTTGAGATAATATAAGATATGTAATTAAAATGATATTTAGTAATAAAAGACATATGATGTCAATTTATCACTAAAGTTATTGATATGGCTATTTTTTTAATTTTTCTCAACAATGTATAAATATGTATCATCAATTCACTCATTCCAAGTGTTGCTGCATTGAGTTAAAATAATGCAGAATTTTTTTTCTATATACGGTGAAATTTTGATATGAAATAATATAACAAATAAGCAATTTGCTTTCTACGAAGCATTAAGTTTTGTATTTTTAGCCTAGAATTTTTATCACAACTCACATAAATTTTAAAATCCTGTCATTTTTATTTTGTTATGTTGATTCAGCTTATGATCTCTTTTTAACGGAATGACGTAAGGATAAAGAGATATGACGAAATCTTTCTAATTTTACTTCTGCCACATTTTGCAAAAGAATTATAAGTAAAATTATAATCTGAATATACAGCAGAGACAACTAACGGCACACACGTCACCCGGCTTCAAGTAACATTTGTCCACCAAGGTAAAATGTGAAATTTTCTGATATTTATGCCTATTGTGTTTTAAAAATATTGTTCATTAATAGAAAATACTTATTTATTCTCAATATTTACAAGTTAAATGAAGAGTAATTTTTTTAACAATGGGGAAGAGTCGCAAAAACTTGACAATCGAGAACTAGGTATGGATAACTAGGACTTCGTCGTTTTCGTGATGAAGCAGCGAAACGTAGAATGCTGTACGGATGACAACAGGACAAGCACTTTTCTTTCAAAAAGTAGCCAGTTTTTGCAAAGTCGCCTACTTAAATTTCATTATAGGTAGTTGTATTCCTTCATAAAGTATATTCTGGTGTCTGTGATCAAGTTAAATTACTGCAAACTCTGTATTCATTAATTTCTATTTTCATGTTGAAAATGTGAACTCTTCATAAAGTAAGTACTTTTTCTTTTTTTAAGGATATTTGGGCAATTTATCTACTGTTGTATTGCCAAGCAAACAATATAAGTGCCGTACAATATTTTCAGAGAAAAAAACACTCGCACTTATTCTTTTTAATCTTCACAATAACCTGGTATTTTCACAAACTCGGCCACCCTTCATTCTACATTAGAGTGATGTTTCGGGACTCTACTATTTTATCTTCATTTCTTCATTATTTTTCAAGGAACTTCAACCCCTTTATTATTGGGATATCCGTCACTTTAGAGAATAACTACTAGGTTTTTCGTGATATAACTTGACAAGTCAGTTAAAGAGTATTAAGTTTTTGAATTCTATGATAACTTAGAATTATTACGTAGAATTATTAAAATTATTGAATTCTATGATTACTTAGAACTATTACATAGAATTATTAAAATTATTGAATTTATGATTATTAAATATTAAAAAAAATATATATATATATATAATTATTAAATTTTAATTATTTTTACTTAGATTTATTACATAGAATTATTAAAATTTTTGAATTCTATGATTGCTAGAATAAATAGTTAAATAACTATGTATTCTATATAATAACAATTACTTGATCGTTAAAGTATGAAATACGGCACTCAAAAGTTCTTTGAACCGGTTCTACCTGCTTTGGGAAGGATTTTGACTATTGGTAGCTAGAGATGGCAGAATAAAACAATTGCAGTCTAGATATCAATTCAGTATAGGTCACCCAGAATTAATTTCCAATGATGAAGCGCTCCAAATATTGACACAACGCTTCGATTAGTTGCAACAGCTCAACGTTGCAGTATTGGACAAGGATTTAAAAAATACTCATATAAAAAAGATGTAATAGTAAAAAGTGTGCTTGTTTCGAAAATAATAAGCAGTGCAATCCAAAGTGTCATCACAGCGATTCTTTCTCTAATAAATAATGAAAAGTAAAATAAAGGTATTTCGTAAAATTTAAATTAAAAATCTTTTTTTTTTAAAGTTTACACGATGTTTTTATGAAGCAACAAGTTTTCTTCCTGGCATGTTTTTTGTTGATAATATTTAAATATAATCTATTTTTGCAACATATTCTCCCCCCCCCCTTTCTGTTTAACTAATGTTATCAATATGAGAACTCATAAATTATATCATTTTCTTTCCCTTATTTATCAATTATTCATCCGCGAAAGGAATAAATGTATTTTTCGAGAGGCTTTAGCAATTTATGATCAATTAATTTATAAAATATCTTTGATATTGTTTATATTTCAATTTAACGGTCTATCTTTAGTTCTTTCATAGAATAACTAGGTAATGTATGAAATTTTTCGCCTACTATATACTTAAACTAACTTGTCTAGTAATTTCATGAAATACCTAGTTGTTTTATGAAATAACTGAATTATACTCTTTAACGGTAATATATATATATATATATATATAGACGTTGCCCTTTCAGGTAAAATCAATAATACAATCTTAAACATCTTGTAAAATATCAACAAGAATATCAATTTCAAAATTCTAAAATTTATTGACAGTTTTTCTCGTTCCTAATTTCTATTTATTCTCTTTGTTGATGTTATTACTCTGTTTATTCCATATGGATTAGTTTCTTGAACATGTTTTAGTCTTTTATTTAATAGCCTATGCTATTCTGAAATAGTATTTAATTCAAAAATGTTAATTCTTCGCAACGTGATCCAATGAGTTCGTAGAATAGCTTTTCATATATATGTGAAGAGCAATGTTTAGTTTTAATTAACCTCTGAGTAATAGTTATGGTTATCCTGTTTTTTTCTAGATATTTATATGAAAATAAACGAGAGGATATTTTTTATGATACTTTCACATCTGTTATTTTGAAACGGATCAAGAAAATTTGACTTTAGAGGATTCTAATAATCTAATAAAAATTAAAACTGGAAAATAATTTTAACACATAATTATCTGAAAAAGTTTCATTAAAATGAGAAAACATTTGAATTATTAAACTTTTAGAGCGTTGAATAATAAGATTAATAAAAATTGCACCAGTTCTGAAAAAAATGTACAATATGCAAATTTTTAGCATGTTTACTCAAAATTTACCGTGAAACACTTTTTATAATAATTGCAACTTTAAAATTTACATACATTTTGTTCAAAAAAACGTATTTAAGACGAATAATAAAATGTCTGAAAAAAAATTATAAGACTATGCAAAAATACTCTCAAAATAAGTTACACCAGAATCCTTATAAAACACCGTTATTAATATTTTATGAAACTATTTCTTAAGAAGCAAAGTTGTAGGTTTTAAATACGTTATATATGATCACGCGGTGAAGAGTTATCTGGAGATATGAAGTGAATTAAATTTTATTTGTGAGTACTTTGATGAACTTAAAAAAGAAATAGCTTGGTTAATGTGAAATTATCTCTAAAACTTTCATTCACTCAATGATTAAATAAATGAAACACGATATGAAAGAAAAAGGTTTTTAACAGCCGGAAAAGGAATTTTAGACTATATGTATACATTAGTGTGTTTGCAATCCCGAGATTGGTCGCGGGAATAAGATTGGACTATTTATTAAAAATTCTTACTCATTAACATAGATGAAATTGCATAATAAAACTAAAAATATAATTAAAAATTCGACTTAATTAATTACTTCAATTTAATAATTACAAAAGTAAATTTAATTTTATTGGAACAACTAAAAAAAATCATCATAAAACAAATAAAAATTGTACGCAATGAAATTAAAAAAAAGCATTTCTTCATTTATTGTGTTTCTGTAAATAAGCTTTTATAAAAAAACCAAGCTCATCCAGAGTTTCATCATTCAAATGAATTCTTATTTTTGTTACAAATCGTCCTGCCGAAGAAAAGCTCGTTCGAATTCTGTACTAGTAGATGTTGTCGTCATTAATTAGGAGTAAGTTCTTTTCATGTAGACACCACCTCTGTCTTCCTCCTTTTTCAAAAAAGAAATTTTTTTTTTTGTATTTAATGTTAATGTCTTAAATCTAAGAGGCTGCATTGATGCATATATCATTGATAATTTTATCTAGTTCTTCTGCTACACTTTATATGATTTGCGAGTATAAATTGATCCAGTTATTGAATCAGAATGGGAATCAATATCAAGTGTAATCTTATTTGAAATATATATATATTGAACATCCAGTTGCAGAGCTGTTAGTAATGTAATGGGATTTGAAATATTTCAAGTCTTTCAAGCAGGTCCGCTATTGATTAACGGCATTTAATTGAAGAAATAAACTGTGACAAAACCTATTCTTGAGATGTTGCTTATATTATTGTGTAAGTATTGCAGTATGCCATTTAGATCTGTGCGACATTCCCCCGTACGAAAAATGAGAGCTGCATGTTTTGCTTTTACTTATAGCACTTATAAATGCTTAAACAAATCCTACGTACATATTTCATAAACAAAATATAAGTTTTCTAAAAATTAAATTCTTCAAAAATTTTGATGTAGAAAAAATTTTTAAAATATAATTTAGGCAAAAATTAAATCTCACGATTATTTACTTTAATCCCGGGATTTTGGGCTTGGAAAAAACACCGGGATCCTAGGATCCCGAGGCTGCAAACTCTTCTATACATTTATGCAAAGTGTAAACTAAATACCGGAAACTAAATATCACTTTGAAAAAACTCGTAAAAGAATTCTTACTTGGAAACCAAATTTTCCATAAAAGGATGTAATTCTAATTTTTGCAGTTATATACAAAGTTGAATTTTAAACTATTCTTCTTATCGTTTAAAATAGCTTCTTAATGATATTTTTATTTAAAATTGCTTCTAAAACTAAACAGTTTTATCTTCCTTAATTACATATTTATTTATGTTTTCATAGAAATACGTTTTTCAGCATTTCTTTTATCAACGATACGTTGATAAAAGAAACGCTTTTAGAAAACGTCTTTTATACGTCATGAATGCATTATTTTGCTTAGGCTGAGAAATAAATTCTCTCGATCGCTTGTGACAGAATAATTTTAACATCTGTAATGATTATTAAGTCTACAGTTTCGTATATCAGAATAAATTGTTATAAGTTAAAAGATGTCGGCCGCGACACCAGATTCAATAAAAAAAAGAAACCTCTACATTATATATAATTTTATTATTTGCCAGAAAAGTGTGTTTTGTATTAAACGAACTTTCGGTTTCGAAAACTGATCTGAGCCATAGTTTATTCAGCTTTCCATTCTGAGGGTTCATTCATCCTTTTTTCTATCGATCAGTGCTTCTCAAACATTCAATATTTGCGACCCAATATTCAATCACAATTTTCATCACGCACCCTTTATACAATAACAATGCCTTGACAAGAAAGCTACATTACGACTTTAACCTATTAAGTACCACCGCCTTAAATAAATGTCTCACCAAAGCATTAGTTACCCCGAACGTATATATACGTCTTTCCGAAGTACGATCTTTTCTGTGCACTGCTATTTTAAAAACTATTTAGAAGCCTTTGGAATGCAATGATAAGACCTTGACAATGTTTGCGAAGGATATATTTATTTCAGAGGAATTGCTTGTTTATTCTCCCCCCCCCCTATGCATTACATATGCACGCGTACGTGGAAAGAGATGGCATTGTGAAGAGCGAATTGCATAACTTTTAATAAGCAGTTAAGTAATAAAAAAACAGTACAAATTATTAAGATATGTGTTAATTTTTTGTATGATTTTATATATGTCAAGCCCGTGGGGTCACTGGTAATTATTAAAATTGTCCTTAGCTTAGTTTAGCTTTTAGACTCATTAAAATTTTCCATAATATTGTTTTCTTGTTGGTTGGTTTTTTGCTTCATAAAATACTTGAAACTTCTTATATATAAAATACTAGCTTTTATACTCACACCTTTTAGCTTTTACCCACAACGATGTTCTTTTTTAAGGACATCGCTCCCGCTGATGTCCTCAAAAATCTGTCAAAGTCCTAATCAGTGAAAAAACAAAATTTTAGAAAGTGTGAATAACATAATATAATAGTTTTTTATTCCTTGTGTTAGTGTGATGACTTGTACCATTAAAATTTAAATATTCTAAAATTGTGAGCTCAGTTTAAACACTGAAAGCATACTTTACTATACTAATTAACAACACAAAATCAATAACTTAAACTATTAATATTTAAAAAATCTTAAAGTATCTACGTTTAATAAATAATTCCTTTTTAAAAGAGCTCAAAACAAAATATAAATCTATAATGCTACTGTCTATTAGATTATATTCTTCCGTCAGGGGCAAATATATGAGACGATTTTGGGCATGGACACACGCGAACAGGCTACATGTATTTGGCCACAAGAAAAAAATGGTTTTTCCAAATGCACCAATTTTACCTACAATGTATGCTCTGGCTCTTTGTTAATAGCAACAGCAAAACTGAGTTCGACTGGAAATTTAACTCATTTTAATAAGGAACGGTAATGGTAATTTCAGGGTAATTGGAATTCGAGGTATGTGAAAAAACGTTTTACTTTCCTGACAGCTCTTAAATTGGGGTGCCAAGTATATTTTTCTATGATACGAAGCCTCGTTCCATTACATAGTCGAAGAGCATCGAGATTTTGCAAATTGATAACTGGTACATTTAGTTTTAATTGAAGTTTCTGTAAAGTACACACACATTCAAAAGTTCAAGCGGATTTAAAAACCCCGTGGAATATAAAGTGCTTTCTTCTGTATCCATAATTTTATCAATTGGTAAATGTCCCTTCATTTCCCCATGTGCATCTTTCAAAATTTCAGTGTTGATTTTATTGACAATATCATTTTTAGAGGCAATATTGATCTTGCACTCAACCACTGATCACAATTTACATTTTGTTGCAAGCCCAGTTAAACTTGAGCAATATGTGATCTGTACCATTTCCTTCTAAATTACAAAATTTTCTGGAAAGTAAAAATATAACCTTCAGCGCATCTGCATTTTAACATCTATTTCCAAATTTTCAATAGCGTCTCTGCATAATATGCCGAATATACGTCATTATGAAGATGCACTCTCATATTCTTTTTCAGACTGTATTTTTCCAAGTTTCGCCCATGAGCTTGATGATTTAATATAAGCTCCTATTTCATCTGCCGGTGTACCTCTCTGAAAAACTAAGAGAGTTTGTCGGAAATCACCAGCTATAAAAACAAAACAAAAAACTACCGTTCCTCACATAATATCTGTATTATCTTGTAAATCCAGAAGAGTTCAATTCAACACTTCTATAGCTTTCTTGTGAGACATCCTACTTTCATTCCACACTAAAATCTTACATTTTCGAAGCATTCTGCCTCGACAGCAATTTTTGCTAAAATATCAGAAGCTTCATGTGCAAGATTCAACGGAAATTTTAAAACGGAATTTGCAGTACGACCGCCAGTCAGTAGTGTTCCGGCTATCTCTGAAGAAGCTACAGCAACTGCTGTCTTTTTTTCTTCTTTCTGATGGGCATTTATGATCTTTAGCAAAAACGTTTTTCCGGTTCCTCCGGGGGTGTGAAGAAATATGAGTGCAAAACTGGCGGCTTATATTTTACGCAACCTTTGACTGAAAATGTGACATTGTTCTGGAATTTATTGAGGGATTAATTTTGTTTCTTGATATTGCAATGCTATAAAATCATAGTCTAATTATCAAGCAATTTCATTATCGAAGTCACTTCTGTCAATTTGTCGCTGATTAATCATTCCAAAATATTGTTGCTTCTTCCCAACCATTGTGGAAACCTTTTTTTTAAAATTATTATTAGCGTTTCTCGTTGTAGATGTGTTCAGATGTTGAAATGTTTCACTGTAGAAATAAAAATAAACTTTATTTTACTTCTAAGAGATTATCATCTGTCTAATATCGCCTTCTCTCTATCGCTTCCTATTCTCCTCTCAAACTATATAGTTCTACATACTCTCCCTCTCGATTTTCGTATCTTTTCTTTTTTTCTTTCGTCCCTGACGAAATCCGAATATTTGCGACAGTTGTTTTATAAAAAAAAAGTTTAAATATACGGGGATTTTTTGTTTTGTTTTGTTGTTGTTGATTTTATATTTGCTTACAACAATTTAACAAATGTATGCTAAATCTAAGAAGAGAAAAAGAAATTATTATCACCAAATTGGGAAAAAATTGGTAAATATGTACCAAAAAAATAATGTAAACGTGATTTGTTCTCTACCAAAAGTTTATGAACGAAATTTTCAAATTTTCAATTCTGATGTGTTGCTATGTTGTTCATTTTTTGAAATGACCTTTAGCATAAGAGATATTTTAATTTTTAGAAAAATTAAACCACTTTATCTTAGTTATTATATGAAATTGCTTTAAAAAACTGTGATTATATTTACATAAGGAGCTGTTCATTTTGTAATAAAACAGTGATTGATAAATCTGAAGGTTAAAACACTTCTACTATTATACAAAACATACACAAAAAATTTGTTTATTATTTTCAAACTTTTTTAGCAATTGTTGGCCTCATTTGAGCATTTAAAAACGCACACACACACATATTTGGAGTAAAACACGTTTTACAGTAAGTGTATCTTGCTTAAAGTAATGGTATCTGATTTTACTAAAACAATTGTAGCTTTTGATCCATTGAACGGATAATAACAAACTTGGTATTTTTATAAAGCTAATAAGAGGGCATAAAAATAAAATTATAAGAAGAATATGTCCATTTTTGGCAAAATTCACAATTTTAAGTTTGCCGGATACCTTAAATGGTATATTATGTCTTAACATTCGCTACAGTGTGTGGTCACTCATATATATATTTTTTTTTTCTTTTTTAAAAATATAACTTGAGAAACCTTGATAAAATTCAGATTTTTAACAATATCAAGACCAGTTTGGATGGGGTGGGGAGCAATTATGGTAGAAAGAAAATAATAATATCCACCCGCAAGTGTCCAATGTTAAAAATTCATTTTTATTTAAAACCAAATGTCAGAAAAAATTTGAAGTTTAGTGATGTGAATCTAAAAAAACAATACTAAATCTAAAGTTTTAATAGGGTGAGGTTGTACAGTGGCAATTATGTAAATAGCGCGGATGACTTATCTGATCCTGCACGATTAGGAACTTAAAAAAAGGAATTCAAACGATCTGAAAAAATTGATTTATCCTCTTAAACTCCATCAGAATTTTACTTAAAATACTTGACTGGTTGGAATATCTATATTGTACAATTGTGTGGTTTGTTCATGCATAATGTTAATTTTAGTAATTTGATAATTTTAGAAAAATACCAAGGGGAATATTTATCTTCAACCCATGTTTTTTTTTAAATTTTAGATTTTTTTCGGTGTACTAAATAACTATACTAAAATAAAATAATGCATATTTATTACCTCTCTCTCTATATTCTTCTCTGGGATTTAATACACTTCAACATGTTCATTAAAATATGGACAAATATTTATCATTTACAAAATGCATATTTGTTCTTCTTGCTGCCAATATGTTATATTATTATTTTTCATAAATTAATTTTTTTGCAGGCTGCTTACTAAAAGAAACTTTATCTCATTGCTTTACTCTATAAAGATTCTCTTAAGGTATCCGATTACGTTCGGAATCTTGATTTTGCAAAAGCGCACAAACGGATTTTTTTTTTAAATATTTAGTGCCACTGAGATTAGAATACACGTACAGAATTGTTTTAAAACTATTTTTACAATAAACAATAATTTAAGTGCAACATTAAGGCAAACAATGAACAAAGCATTATATACTTTCAAAATATTCTCCTATTATGGAAAAGGATTTTATAATAATAATATTTTGTCTATGTATAGCGCAGATCACTGTACACAGCCTGAACTACGATTTTTGAGTTATATAAGGGAAGTGGATTTATTTCCACTCATGTCCATTAATTAAGGATAATTCAGAATCACACAGAAATTGAACTCTAAAATAAAAATTTCACCTGTAGAATTATCAAACACATCTTGAAGAAGAATATGCAAATTACAGGAAACCACCAGATGGCGCGGATAGTACGCCACAATGACGAGAGTGTAAGAGAGGGGTATATAAGGAATGGTGGCAAAGAATTAAAATTGTTCACAAGCGCTTTAAAAGCCTTGCAGTGCAATTACCGCATAGTTATGGCACAAAGGAAGCATTTGGATGATTTTTTACGTGGTAGAATTGTCGGACGACTGAAATGTGGACGTACCCATCTCAAAGTATCCGATGAACTTGGAATCGCGCAGAGTGTTATCTCCAGGCTTTGGCAACGATTCCAAGATGATGGTAATGTGAATTGATGTTACAGCACAGGTCGCCCCCGAGTTACAACGCCGAATGAGGACCGGTAATTGGCAGTTACTGCCAAAAGAAACAGACGGAGCACAGCATCAGACCTATCTCATCAGTTTCTTCAGCTACCGGTACGACAGTTTCAAGACAGACCGTGTACAGACGCTTAGGGCACATTGGTCTGTATGGTCGTAGGCCTGTCAGATGTGTTCCCCTTACCGCAACTCACTTTCGCCTGCGATTAACCTGGAGTAGAGAGCATGCATTGTGGACACCGCAACAGTGGTCTTGTGTAATGTTTTCCGACGTGTCCAGGTTTAGTTTGCAGTCTGATTCTCGCCGGACTTTCATATGGAGAGCGCCAGGTACCCGTTACCACCAAGAGAACACCATTAAACGACACCATTGGGGTGATGCAGGATGGCTCGTTTGGGGAGGAATTATTCTTGGTTCCAGAACTGACCTGCATGTTCAGAGTGTAACAATGACAGGCCACATCTATCGAGATGTCATTCTGGAATAACATGTACGTTTGTTTCGTGGCACCATGGGTGCTGAATTTCTGTTTCTGGATGACAACCCCCGTCCTCACCATGCAAATATTGTAGATGAATGCTTTCAATTGGAGGATATCACCCGTATGGATTGACCAGCATACTCACCGGACTTGAATCCAATAGAGCATGTGTGGAATATGCTTGGCCGACGAATTGCAGCCCGTCAACCCCCTCCCACCTGTCTACCGGAACTTCGGAGGGCATTGCTTGATGAGTGGTGTAATATTCCCCAAGATATCAGATTGATAATTTGATACTCAGCATGCGTAGGCGTTGTAAGGCCTGCATTGCATCTTCCGGGAGACATACTCCGCATTAACCATCATACTAACCATGTTATACTGTTTTTTTGTAAATAGGTTCTTTTTTGAAATTGCTCCAGTCAGTAAAAATCGCAATTTTTATTAATTATATCAAACATATAGCATCTTTTTTGCTCTTTACCTTACAAATTAATCAAATTTCTTTTGCTTATGTCTCTTTCTTTGCCTGAACTTCATTATCCCTAATTTATATGGACATGAGTGTATATTTTAATATATGACAGTGGAGAAATTTTAACAGAATAAACACTGGAATATTTTTTCAATTAATAATAATTCTAAAAAAATATATGAATTTTCAAAATTCCTAGTTCAAGATTTCTGGAAAAGACTTAGTTATATATCAGCTAAGTATTGTTATTATTGTTATAGAAGTATTTTTCATAAAGGAGAATGTTTTGAAAATAGGTATAATTCTAAGTTCCCTTTCGTCAAAACATTGAAATTAAATAATTTTTTATCGTATTATTTTATTCTTTAAACAACTTTATACGTGTATTCTAATTGACGCTAAATATTAAAACAAAAAAAATTTGGAGGCATTAATATTAAAAGTAATTTATGTATTGTTTTCAGACTATTTTCTTAGACTGATTCTGAAAATAAAAAATCAATTTAACAAACCCTTATTTTTAAATATAAAAAAAATTTTAATTTTTGAACTTTTATGAATTACACACTTTTTGAAATTTTTTAATTACTTTGAGTGCATTATATTTATTATATTATTGCAAAAAAAAGTTAGAATGGATTTAAAAATCTGTTTTCTTGTTGGTTTTTAATAATTATTTTTCTAGCTAAACTTAGAAAAAACGCGAACATTTTTAAAATTTTAACTTTAACATTTAAAAAAATAACTAGATATCCCAGACCTATATAAATCAATACTACCTTTTATAGAACACATGTATCTAAATATGTATAAAAAATTCAAGACTAATCTTGAACAGAAAAAAATCTAGGGATTAAAAAACACATCTTCAAAAATAAAAGTCTGAGAAAATGCATTTAAAGTTTGTAAAGGCATAAAACAATAACTAATAACTCCTTGCAGAGCTCTAAACTCTTTTAATATATTATTTTACTACTTATATAATACATATGAAAACACTACTTTAATTAAATATGATTGAAAATATTTTTACTTATTCAAAATATGTTTTTGCAAATTATGGATACAACATTTGTTACGATGGCAGATTATTCAGCTTAATGTTAACATAATAATTTCACAAAAGTTTTAAAATACTATTCACTTTAGGGTGTTGTAATTTAAAAAGGTAAACACCACCAGGTAAAAAAAACACATTTAAAAGTTAAAAACCACCGGGGGGGGGGGTTGTACATAGCATCTAATTGTTTTTCAATTTTAAGTCGACGCAATTTAGCAAGTTTTTATTTTTATTTTTTGCTGCGCGACATTAAAATTTACAGATTTTATTTTCTTTCTGAAATAGGTTCTCCTATAATCTGTAAAGTGCGTTAAATGTTCTGATGACAAATTTTTTGCAAGGCAATTAGCATCCTGAAATGCTTTTAGAAATTTCATTGTTCCGACTTTTTAAATTCAACTATTGCACTCGACACGGCAATCAATACACGACTCCTCCTAGAAGTTTGTATTTCCTTTGGAACATTTGTTCCATATCATCGAATGTAATACTTCCTTAGAAATTTGTATCAAACTTGTGACACACCTGCTTAATAATTTAATTGATGCTAACCACTGATAAATTGGCAAAATTTTGAGCAAATATTTTTCATTGATTGGTGTTGTTATCAAATCTTTGTGAAAACTTGGTTTCTTTCCACGTGCTAATGTTTGGTAAAAACACCTGGAGTCTTTACCAGAAGGGCACTTTTTATGTTTTGGCTTCTGGTCTGTAGATATGCGATGAAATAGGGTTGAATAAATTGCAGTTTACATAGCATTGGTGTAGTATCTAGTTAGTTTTTATTTATTGTCTCTTCTTTCAAACTACCGTGTTTCTTTCCTCCCAGAATACACCTTGCACTGGCCAATCTTTTATTGTCTGATTTAAGAATGGAAAAATGCTTTAAAATGAAACTGAAACTAACCATGCCCCTTAGCTGTCAAATATAGTGACTGATAATGCTCAGAAAACTTCAAATATCCTAAGAACTAATTGGTTATTAGGTCTGATATTTTGTGCCAAGAAATTCCCAATTGTATGGGATACAGAATAATGCAAAAAAAAAACTTGATGTATAGTTTTATTATTTTTATTTTTAGGGTATTGTGTGTTTGTGTGTGTACCCTTAAAAGAAATATTCGTTTGCACGCTTTTGCAAAGCCATGATATCGAACGTAGTCGGATATCTTAAGTATTCGAAAGGGAATTTAGAAATTTATAACCATGCATAGAAAGGATAAGTAGTATTAATGTCACGTAAGTGAAATTTTATAATAAAATAGAATGAAATGAAAAAAGAAATGTGTAATGAAATAGAATTAAGGCAAGTTAAGGCCAATTCAGTAATACAGACACTAAAAGTGACAGCGATATGCTGATTCTGTATTTAGGCGTAGATTTTAATTTAAAACAAATAGCAAATGGCATTTTATTTCACTTAGTAGTGTCTTAAATTATATAAATTGTTTTTCCTCTTAAGTTGGCATTATCTTTTTATATTCCTTTTAAAAGAGCTTTAAAATACATTTGACGAAATAAATCGAATTGTTTCTTATTCTAATTTTATTGTAAGTTCTTATCATGAAATCTTGACATTTTCTTTCAACATTAATGGAATACATCCAACTCTTTTTAACACGGTTGATACGTTTCTTAGAAAATCGTTAAGAAAATTGCGTAAAAAGCACATGCAACATCTGGTAAATTTGGGGATATAATCCACAACGTTAAAAATCACATAAGATAAAAAAAAACTGTAAATATTTTTTCCAAAAACAAGTGCAAAAAAGAATCCTGAAGTCCATATTGCATATTTTAAGCAAACACACAAACAATAATATATTTTTAATACAAAAAATAATAAAATTAGTCTATAAGTACATTCAAAGTACACTGCTGGCCATTGTAAATGCAACACCAAGAAAGACAAGAGATAGCACAACAAAATTTATTTTGTAGATAACATGTTGACCAAGTATCAAATGATTACATTTATAGACTTCTGTGAAGTGTGGTTCCTGCCAGAATCAGTAGCCAGAGTAGCCGCCATTGTTGGAGATCACAGCTGCCACACGCCTTTGCATTGATTAAAAGAGACTTTGGATGTGTTCTTGGGGTACAGCAGACCAAGCAGCTTCCACACGTTGCCAAAGTTCATCTGGTGTGGCAGCTGGGGGTGTAATCTGTGTCAATCATTGAGCAACCGTGGACCACATGTTTTCTATCGGTGAAAGATCCGGAGAGCGAGCCGGCCAGGGAAACAATTCAATCTGGTGATTGACGAAGAACCTTTGGACAATGCGTGCCTCGTGTGGTCGCGCATTATCCTGTTGAAATATGGCTGTGGCCAAGCCCTGAAGGTAAGGAAGGACAACTGGCTCCAACACCTCGGAGTTGTAGCGCTGGCTGTTTAAACTACCGGCAATGCGTACTAGAGGAGTGCGAGAGTGATATCTAATACCGCCTCATACCATAATACCCGGTGCAGGACCAGTGGGGCGGTGCATAACGCAGCTGTTCAGCATCCTCTCTCCACGGTGTCTCCAAACTCGAATCCGACCATCGTGGTGTTGCAGACAGATGCGTGACTCGTCAGTAAAGACAACTTCATTCCATTCTGCCGCCCACATCCTTCTTTCATCGCACCATTGGCGGCGGAGACGTCTGTGGTTCTGCGTCAAGGGTAGACAAAGCATTGGACGTCTTGCGGACAGACCACTCTGCTGTAAACGGCGTCGAATGGTACGTGCAGACACTGAATGATGCGTTACAGACTCAATGTGCTGTGCTATGGTTCGTAATGTGACTGAGCAATCCGTCACTGCCATGCGCACAATTTGCTTGTCCTCACGTGTAGTGGTGCACTGAGGTAGATGCAATCGACCAATTCGGTCCGTCGTACCCTCCTGCATCCAACGGTCACATATCTGCATTACAGTTGCTTGTTTTTGTCCAACACGTGACTACTGATTTCCCTGAAAGATAATCCACAATCTGGGTAGGCCACCATCCTTCCTCTGTCAAACTCGGATACTTGATCAAAAGCTGATCGCTGTTTTCTACGACACATAACTGATCGTTTTTTGAAAAAACCACAAGAAAAACAGAATTGCCGAACTTGAAATCGTCGAAATCTCCAAGCCTTAAATAGCGCTTTCAGGTGGCGCCACAGGCATGCGTGATGTGTGTCTGCGCTGAAATTCTAATCATTTGCATATCTCACCTCCGCTATTGCATGTTGTAAATTTCATGTTATTTGCGTGCTTCCTTCAGGGTGTTGCATTTACGGTGGCCAGCAGTGTACATAAGTACAGTAAAAATTCACCGTTTATAAGTACATGCAACGCACAGAGACTCAAATTGAAATTAGGAACAAATCTACTAACAACTATCCGTCGTTACTTGATAACAAGCGTGCACGTTTATTATGAATTAAATAAAAAAAATCTATCATCAGTAAAAGTATCCAACGAAACTGTCAAATTTGATTCAAATGAAGATTTTCGATTGTTGCCGACGGCCTCGGTTGGTTTTTTATGTTAACACAAAATATGATTATACTTAAGAAAGAAATAATGTGTTCAAATTCATGTACAGGAAAATAAACCCAAAAGTGATTGTTAAACTCGGGTATTTCTCCTTTCCAGAATACAAAGTAAACAAGACATCAAGGAAACCAAATCACTCACACATGTGTGGGCCTAAGCCGATTTGTCTTCTCATTACTGACAAAATTAGAATTAAAAAAAGGGGGGGGGGATTCGTTCAAGAATGAAAAATTCGTGTAAAAAAGTTTTTTTGTTGAACTGTGTTATTTGAAAATCATATAAGAAATGCAGCTGGGTGTAATTGACTGATTGTTTTTTAATGATGTTCTCAGAAGTAATCTGAGATCTTATGGAGACTGGCGATATAATTTGAAATAAATTATTGGAAACAATTCTTAAAGACTCTACAATTCTCTGCTATCTTGATACAATTGTAATCATATAGACGCAACTTAACTTAAAACTAATTTGGTACTAAATTTAGTGAAATTCTTCGAATATGTATATAAATTTAGAAACGTTTCCACAATTTTATGTGATTAGGATCTCCATTCAACTCCTATAAAAAATAAATGTTTCTTTATATCTTATCAAAGATATCAGAAACTATAGAAGTAAAATCTCTCTCTCTCATGCTTGTTACTTCTATAATATTTATAACTTTGGTATAACAATGAAATGGGGTCGTTGTTGATAAATCTTATAATCTGCATTGGCTTTGACTTGATGCTTACTTTTCCGTAACGTATCACATTCCGACATACGTCTTGGCAATATGAGTCGAATAAACCACTGAATTATCTGAAGACACTAAGCAAATATCAAAAGCTATATACTTGTAACAGGGGATTGAATCATTAAGCCGTATTTCTTCGGTTCTAGAGAAATTTACACAGAATCTAGATTTTTAGAAGAGATATATGTTTTATCTTAACTCCAAAGAGTGTATGTATGAATTCTATGAATGCCTAGATAAGTTATCCTTAAATGAGATAAACTGACTTTTGGTATATTACTTACACAGAAAAAAAAATATATAAAAACCAGGAAGCTGTCTCCTTGGATCGTACCCTACGTATTTAAATAGGTATATTTTGTATTTGGTTTTTTTCCCTTTACTCTCCTTTTCTATATGTAAACTAGTAAATAGTTTTGAAGTGTGAAGTAGTTGCTTGGGAATTTTTCATGAATTAATCGTAATTTAAAATTTCCTGACTAACAAATTAAATGAGCTTTTACAATTTTCATATGTTAGCTATGACTTTCAAACTTATGGTTCTATTTTTATTTATGGACGTGATAACGTAGTGGTTGTGGTAATGAATTCTTGGCCGGCCTGTCGACAGTTTCAGCCCATGTGCCACTGAAAAACCTTCGCTTGAAGGACTTATACACGTTAAATCTGTTGAGGCTTAAAGTCCACCCGCTGGGATGTGCGGCAAATTTAAGAGAAAGTTGCTAGCTGAAGTGTCATTTAACCAAGATTAAAAATAACGAGATACGTTTCAAATAGCCCTTGTATTGCGTTCTAATGGACGTAAAAATCATTCACTAATTTTTATTGAATATTTTTTTAGAGAAATCATGTTAAAAAATTTAATAACTTATTGACTGATATAATATAAATTTTTAAAAAATGATACTATTATTCGGAAAATTTTCTGTCTGTATTTTTAAGCATATTTTTTTTTAAAGTAAAATTTCTCTAGAGAAATAATCTAGAAATTAAACAACCCACAGACAAAAA
The DNA here is from genome assembly GCA_019973975.1 of Trichonephila clavata. Lineage (NCBI taxonomy): Eukaryota > Metazoa > Arthropoda > Arachnida > Araneae > Nephilidae > Trichonephila > Trichonephila clavata. Next base: position 25,039 of record BMAO01019460.1, read on the forward strand.
AAATAGAAAGAAAAAAAAGTAATATTTCTTAAAATTATTTTGTAAAAAAAAAAAGATCTATTTTTTTAAAATTTAGTACCTCCTGATATCAGTTTCAGGTTTGCTTAAAAATGCGACAATATTTCGAAACCTTCTAAAAAAATCATTTCTTAAGAATTATTGTGCTTGGTAAGTATTTTTTTTGAATTAAAATATTTTTCTTTTTGATCCATAAATCATAATTTTTCTGATTCAAAAACACCTTTATAAATGAAATAAATAATAGTAAAATTTTAAGTATTTCGTTAAAATTATTATAATCAACATTCATTTTTAAGTAATATTACTTTTCAGTCCATCTTTTTTTATTGTTTATTATGATATCCAAGTTAAAAAAAATATTTTCGTGATAGTGTAAGTTTTCGTTGGGAATGCGCATGAAATACACTCACCTTAAATTTAATGTAGTATGAGCTTCTAAATTTCAACTTTTAAATCTAAATCTCTACGTTTTCCATCCTCCCTCTCGGATACATTGAAGAGAAAATAGTAACGTTTTATAATTGTTAACTTCCATGAGGTATGTATATATATATATATATATATATATATATATATATATATATAAAGGAGAAAAGCGACTCGACTGACTGACTGACTAATCACGATATCTCTGGAACTATTCAACCTACAGACTTGAAATTTGGTAGACATGTTCCTTTCATAAAGTAGACATCAGTTAAGAACGGAATTTCCGAAATTCGTAACGCAAGGGGCGTTATAAATAATTGTTTCAATGTTTAAACTACTCAATGTACAATTTTGAAATTGGGTAAGCAGATTCCTTTTATACAGTAGAGATCCGCTACAAAATGAGTTTCGTGAAAATTGACAAGTGGCGTTGCAGGGGCTTAGGGGGTGTTATAGTTAATTATTTCCATTTTTAAACTATTTGACGCACTGTCTTTAAATTTGATAAATAGATTCCTTTCGTAGAATAATGATCAGTTACACAAAACGGGATTTGTGAAAACAGACTTCTAAGTGGGTTGCGGGGGATTAAGGGGCGTAATAGATAAATATATCCGTTTTTAAACTACTTCACCTACCTGTTTGAAAATTGGTAGGCAAGTTTCTTTCATGGAATAAATATCCACTACAAAATGGGTTTTGGGAAAATTGACCCCAAGGGCTGTTGCGGGGGCGGGGTGTTTAAGTGGCGTTATAAATTCCGATTTTTAAGCTATTAGACGTACAGACTTGAAACTTTGAGAGTAGATTCCTCTCATAGGGTAGAGATCCGCTACAAAATGGGTTTCGTGAAAATTGCCCCCAAGTGGCGTTGTGGGACTTAAGGGGCGTTATAGATAATTATTTCCATTTTTAAATTATTAGACGCATTGTCTTTATAATTGATAAACAGATTTCTTTCATAGAGTAGAGTTCAGCTATAAGAAGGTTTTGTGAAAATAGACCTCTAAGTGGCGTTGCGGGGATTAAGTGGCGTAATTGATAAATATTTTCGTTTTTAAACTACTTGACCTAACTGCTTGAAAATTGGCAGGAATGTTTCTTTCATGGAGTAAATATCCGCTACAAAAAGGGTTTGGAGAAAATTGACCCCCAAGGGGTGTTGCGGGGGATAAGGGCAGATATAAATAATTATTTCTATTTTAAACTATTAGACGCACAGTCTTGAAATTTGGTAAGCAGATTCCTCTCATAGGATAGAGATACACTACAAAATGTGTTTTGTGAAAGTCGACCCCTAGGTGACGTTGCGGGGGTTCAAGGGGCTTTATTGATAATTTTTGTTTTTTGCATTTTTAATTTATTGGACGCACAGTCTTCAAATTTTGCTAAGCAGATTCCTTTCATAGAGTGCAATTCCCCTACAAAATAAGTTTTGTGAAAACAGACCCCGAAGTGGCGTTGCGGGGGCTCAAGTGGCGTTATAGATAATTATCCCCATTTTTAAACTATTAGACGTACAGTCTTGAAATTTGATAAGCAGATTCCTTTCGTAAAGTAGAGAACCGCTACAAAATTGGTTTCGCGAATATCAACTACTAAGTTTAATTTCGGGAGATTAAGAGGCGTAATCGATAAATATTTCCATTTTTAAACTATTTGATCATCCTGCTTGAAAATTGGTAGGCATGTTCCTTTCATGGAATAGAGTTCCTCTAACAAAGTGTAAAACGAAAATTGACCCCTAAGGATGGTTGCGAGGGGTCAAGAGGAGTTACAGAAAAAAATTCCTGTTTTTAATTGTTAGACCAATATACTTGAAATTGTTAAGCATGTTTCTTTTGTTGAATAGGGATCCACTAAGAATGTATTTTAAGCAAATCAAGATCTGGGGGGTACAGGGGGTTACTGGAACGTATTGACAAAAAAAATTCCTTTTTTCGAGCTACAAGGACTATAATAATGAAATTTGGTTTGCATTTTTATTTTGTTGAATTGAAATCCGCTAAGAACGGTTATTTTGGAAAACGGCTCTCAACACGGGATTACGGGGATATTGATAGGAAAACTTTTGTTTTTTTTTTCTGTTAGATTTAGACTTGAAATTTGGCTTGCATGTTTAATTTATGGAGTAGAGATCCACCGAAAATTGGTTTTGCGGGAATCCACTTGGTTTTTGGGTTACGAAAAAGCAAACATCATTCTATACTTCAATTTTAGAGATTTTTAGAAAATACAAATTAGATGAGTTCTGCCCTTTTTTTTATCAACAGGCGACAGTTACAGGTATAAGTATATTTTTCAATACAAACGAATTCTTAATGTGCTAGGACTTAGATATCAATAATTTATACATACATATATAAGCAGTAAAAATTTATAAAACATCATAATATACCCAGCGAAGCGGGCGGGTAACGGCTAGTATATATATATACACTGGTGTCCAAAAGTTAAGCATAATTGATAATTATGTGAATAAAGAAGAAACTATAAATCAGCATGGCGGGAAACGTGATATGCGAGTGTGAAATGGTTGTAAAATAAGGAAGCAAATCAAAAGAATGATAATAATTAATTTTACTATCCAAAGTAGCAGTTTGAAAAATAAATGAGCATAGCAAGGATTCACACTTTAGAGAAAAAAGGAAAGAAAACATTAAATAAAATACTGATGCTGCAGTTTAATAAGGCGTGTGGTCCCCTCTGACATCCAGGCACGCTGCACAGCGATTTACCATACTTGCTATGAGATGATGAATGAGTTGTGGGCTCAAACGGTTCCAAGCTTCTTGGAGAGCTCTCTTCAGTTCTGTAACGGAGCTTGGTGGGTGCGAAAGGGCTCAAATTTGTCTCCCGAGCATATCCCATACATGCTCGATAGGATTTAAATCAGGGGAGTTCGCAGGCCACGACATGCGCTGGATGTTTTCCGTTTCAAGGAAGTCATCAATCAGCACTGCTCGGTGACATGGGCATTATCATCCATGAATATGAAGTCAGGATCGACAGCACCTCGAAACAAGCGAACATAAGGCTCAAGAACTTCGTCTCGGTAGCTTTGAGCAGTCCCAGACCCCATGTCAAAGAAATTGAGGTCTGTGCGGCCCTACATCATGATGCCTTCCCATACCATTACTCCCCTTGATGGAAAATGATGACATTCCGTTATGTTTCTTGGTTCAAAACGTGTTCCAAGTTCTCTCCATATCGTTACCCACAGACAATCACTACTCAGACTAAACCGGGACTCATCACTGAATATCACATTGGCCCACTCTCCCACACTCCAATATTGATATTTCAAACTACAGTTCAAACGAGCGCGTTTATGCGCAGACGTGAGGGGAATGCAAACTGCTGGACTTCTGGCATACAGGCCAACATGATTGAGTCTCCTGTAAACAGTTTGTGTCGAAATGTGTTTTCCTGTGGCGACCGTGAGCGCCGAACCCAGTGCTCTGGCAGTACAGCCCCTCTGACTTTGCGCACTTATTAGCAGATATCGGTCTTGGCGAGGGGTTGTGACTCTTGGTCGACTTTATACTGGTTGTCGGGTAACATCTCCCGTTCTTTGAAACCTCTGCCACAGTCTTGAGGTCACAGACTGGTCCACATTCTGACTTCGAGACACTTCGGTTTGTGATCGTGAGGATTCCAGCATTCCAACGATTCATTCTTTCGTAAACATGTCCAATTGGCGTCTTTGTGCCATCATTCATCTTGTTTGATGGTTAACAACGTTCCTTCGCACAGCAGTTGCACGAAACTTGTCTGAACTGTCTATGCTGCATGTATCGGTTTCTCCGCGTTCCGACATGTGGCGGTCTTTCGCGCAGGACGTAGTTGACTGAAAAGTTTAGCATAAACCCAATGTTTCTTCTTCAACCAATTAATATCCGCAAGAAATTTGGAATAATTTTACGAATATTTACTCCATGTTTTTCACATTTTACAATTTATGCTTAACTTTTGGACACCAGTGTATATTAAATGAGTGTCAAAACAATTAGTTTTATTTCAATAAGCATATGAAACACTCGATTAAACAAAAAACAGCAAAAAAAGTTTTCCGCTCAAATTTTTTATACAATTTTACTGAAAAGTATTCTAATTGCATTTTATTGCACTCATTGCATCTTTTAAATTCTTATCACATGTAAAAAACATTCGAGAACGCGTTTGTTCATTTGGTGTGAATTTCCCCCGCTTATTGTAACAACATTAGCTAATATTGTTTGTTCTAATATATATTCTTGATCAATGGTGTTCAATCCCATCAAGATGCTAAAATTTCATAATTTTCGTTACTAAAATAAAATATTATAATATAAATAAAATAAAATAAAGGCAGATTAAATGTAACACCTACTCCAATTAAGATTTTTAAAAAAAATTCTTTTTTATCCTTTCAACTTGAAATGATTTTTAACGATTTTCAAAAACTTCGCAAAACAAACAACATTGTTTTTCAAATAAATAGATATTGAAAGAGGAACTACACTACACTACAACACTCTAAAAACTATGTGGAATATACAGTGTGCTACAACCAGCCCCATATTGCGAGAAAAAAAATATTAAGCTATTATGTGTGCAAAATATCATGTTAAAAAGACTCTAGAAAAAACCGAAAGAAGAAATTTGATTAGAAAAATGTCACTGCAGCGGTGCATTAGTATTTACAAAATAATTTTTTTTTACTGTATTTCACAAATAGACTAATTTTGATAAATAACAATATACATATTAATCAATTTGAAATACGTATTGAGACTTTTATTCCTTACCTAAATTTTAAAACTGCTGTCTCCTCATTATTGAATTGAAAAAAAAGACTAATTTTAATTCATCAACATTTTTTCCCCAACATAATTTTATTTTTTATAGATGATAGATTTATGAGGCTTAGTTCTTAATTTACCAGCAAACATACTTTTTCATTCACCAAATTCTTCTCAAAGTGTGCATATATATATATATGTATGTAAGTATGTATGTATGTATGTATGTTTCTTGAAACATACTTCTTCGTAAAAAAAGTAATACAATAAATTTGAAAAACTAAATTCACTACTGAAGCAAAACTACGCGATTATACTAGTGTATGTACTTTTCATAAATGTATTCTAATTCTTAGATAAATATTTCACTAATTTTTGATTCAGATAACACAAAATCAAAAGTTATATTTCCATATGTTCAACGATTGGATGCAATTCTTGAATCGTCTTTCAGCGCATGTTATTAATAAGAGACAAATAATTATGACTTAATTGTGTAGTTGGGCTGATGTACGCTGCGTTTGTCAAGGTTGAACACATTCACGGTGATGTAGTGTGTAAGTTTCGTGAAAGGGATTCACAGGTGCTGTCCGAGTTACTTGTTAAGGTATTAAAGTCCGTCACGAATAGCCTTCATGTTGCTTGAAAGAAGTGTATCATTAAATAAATCAGTCAAATCTCGTAGCAAGCAAAAGTTTTTAGTTGTATAAAAAAACATCTAAAAGATTTTGAGAAACCCGCAAGCCATCCTGCTAAAATATTTAAACTAAATTTGTAACATTGCATATTGCTAAATAAATTAAGATTTCACATTTAAAATATTTTAACAACGTCACACTCTGCAGAAACGCGAGAACTATTGGTGACAACTTCATGCTTTTAAATTATAGACAAATGACGAGGACGACACATAAACTGGAGCCCCAATCTTCAAGCTTCGTACTACACATACGTAGGGACATATCTAAGCATGGGGTAATTATGCCTGGACCCATGACCTCGGCCTTAATTGGGCCTCATCTCGTTCTCGAATCAGCCTTTTTAGATAAATATTCTCATAATTTCAACGGTCAAATGTTTTCCCAATTGTATTCTCTGAAAAACTGAGAATTTCGGACAATATATGACCTGGCTACATGTGATGACCGTCTTCCGTGTACAAGTGTAGGCCTAACGCAATACAGCACCATTACTTTTTCAGTTAAAAGGTGGCAACATCTTACACTATTAAAATTCGAAGGTAAACAAACGTATCTATCTATCTATCTATCTATCTATGTGCGTCTATCTTCTCACGAACCGCACCACGCAGAAAGTCGCGGAAGGTACCAAAAGATCGGGAATTTTCCGGGGAAGCCGTATTGCCTATTTATATTACGATATTGTAATTAGTTGAAAAGATATTAATTAAAAACCTTAAAACGCCTAATTGTTTTACTCCTGCCGGTTGTTTACTTGGCAGAACTTCCGTTCCGTATCGGCCGAGCGGTGATTCGACGTTTTCCACCATTTTAAAATTGCCATCCAATTTTCGGTGTTAAAACCAGAAAAAAATTAATTACAGAATCGGAAAGATCATTTATTTCGTCACGACACGGTATAATTTTTGTTTGTAAAATAACGATATTTTCTATTTTTTTCGAATTTTTTAAAAAAGTGTTAAAACTGATGCGATTTTATGAAAATTATTTCTAAATCGTTGCGTATGAATTTTTTTTCGTGTTATTAAAACGATATTCTACGCTAAATAACTTCAAGCCTTTCTCTTTTAGTCCAGTCAATTAAAAAATAAAATTCCCAAAACTTTTTTTTAAAGAATTTTTAAAAAGTAGTCCCAATCTTCACTACACAATTAATAACTTCGTCATTTATGAAGGTAATTGCACAAAACCTTTTTCCGTGTGAAAAGCTATATTATCCGTAACATATACGAAGATTGAAAAAATTGCTTCAAAATTACGGATTTTAAAAAACATTTTGTGATTTTCGTAAACTGCTGTTTTTCTAAGAAATAACTTAAACAGTAGTTTTTGTACAGTTTTTATTTCAAAGTACTTTATTTTTGCAAATAGTTTGTGAAGTTTGAGAGCATTAACTTAAAAATTATGCCCTAAAAATAAAGGTAATGATTTTTAAAATAATTAAAAATACGCGATTTTACATTTAGCCAAACATTGGCGTCGAAAATTAGCTTTGCGCCAAAGACTTTTGACCTGTTTCGCCGTCAACCGCATCTAACTCCAGGGTTACACTAAAAAATTCTGCCTTAAACAGGGGGAAATCAGTAACTTTGGCGAGTAAAAAAAAAATGCGAGTGAAAAGGTTATTTTTTCGTCAATTTTTCTTTATATAATTTTCAAAATTAAATAACTATATATGTCAGATTAAGATGATAAAATGCATTCAATGCATTTCTGAGATTCATTTAAAATATTTATCAGTATCGAAATTTTTGTTCTCTTTCATAAAACTTATAGTTTACTTTAAAATAATGCCTAATGTATATTTCTTTTTTTGACATATAATTCCACAATAAAAACGTGAAATTTGCCCATTTCGAATTTTTTTTTTTGGAAATAGTTTGTTAAATAGGCATAAATTCCTTAGGAAAAAAAAGCTATGTTCATATTATATATACTTTATTATTAATTGCGTTTTATTAAAATATCAAAAATCAATAAATTTTTTGCAATACATTTAAATGTAATCGTGAATCGAAATTTTTCAATCGTTATGTCAATATCCTCTCTTCAATAAAAAATTACTTTCATTTTTTACCTTCCATTTATAACTAACGCCTATTTTCACTTTCTGCTGCGGGTTTTCGTAGCGCAGTTGGTAGTACGCTGGAATTATAGCGGAATGACGGAGTGCTATCGTGTCGCTCCGAGTTCGAATCCAGGATCTCGATTTTTTCATTTCTGCTTATTTTTCCCACGTAAATTAATTTTACTGATAAATACTTATTTTAACATGATCCTCTGTTATTTAATGTAGTTTTCTTTTTTTTTTTTTTTTTTTTTTTGCCTTTAAAAAGGTTTTTTCTGCTTTTTAATCATTCAAAGTAATTTCTATTTTTTTCAACAATTCCTAACAAGAAGCTTTCATTTCTGTTTATTTTTCCCACGTACATTTTCAGTGCTGCCATTATTTAAGCAAACGGAATGTCCCAATTAATTGCTAAAAGAACATTTTTAATCAATTTTAATGTAAAAATATTAATAAGTTATAGATTTGTATTATATAAATATCGATGAATTTAAAAGAAAATGATTTTTAAAAAGTTCATTGATATTTAGAATGAGTGATTAAAAAAATAAAATGCCGAAAACTATCTTTTTTTTAAAGAATTTATAAAAAAAAAATTTTTTTTTTTACAAAACAAAGATATTTTGCATATTTTATGATTTTTTAAAAAAATGAATCAACATCGTTACTTTGAAATAAAAATGATTTTTAAAACTTTTAGAATCAGTGATTTTAAAAAAAAAGCCAAGAACATTTTTGAACAAATTTTAATAAAACACTCAAAATACTTAAATCAATCATTTAATAATTTCTTCTTTTATAAAGGTAATTGCATGAAACTTTTTTCCCCCATGTCGAATATTTCAAAAAATCCTCACAATTTTACTCCAAGAATTAAAAAAGTAGTGAAATTTTGTAATTTGAAAAATTTATACTTTCTGTCTTTTTTTCAGCATACAACTATTTTCAAAAAGGCTACATTTTCGTTTCCGGGAAATAAAAAATTGCAACGAAAGAATTGGAAAGTGAGTGGGTGATTTTTAAATTTGCACTGCTTGCCTATTCGAGGGGTTTTGGTGACGGACCTCGAAATTTTCAACCGTGCTCAAGTGACGAGGACGACACCTGAGCTTTCACCCATCTTTCCTAATTACCACACCACACCAACGCATGAACAAATTTCGAAAAAGGGAGTTTTTATGACATAGTTAAAGAAATCACTCAAATTGCGCGCATACACACACACAAGTGCTATCGGCCTGAGGGAAACACGAAATTTCCATGGGGATGAAGTTATTCATTCGGTAAAAGCCCGTGCAACGCCGGGCTAAGCGAAGAGGAAAGAAACAAAAAAATCATAGTAGTTTCGAAAAATAATATTGGAAGTGCTGAATTTGTGAAGATTGAGTGAATATTCACGTCCCACTGTTCAGCTACACGAGGCCTTTTCGGGACGGTCCACGTAATTTTGAACCATGGTCAAGTGACGCGGATGACACCTGAGCTGGCACCCCTCCCCTAACTACACCACCACACCAACGGGAGGACATTTGTGCTCTCGACAGATTTTACGTGCATCTTTCCCCTACACTGCGGGTCTTCAGTGGTACTAGGATCGAGAATTTGTGAAGAGAAGGGAAAATGTTAAGCAACAAAGTCATGACACGCACTCACGGTCATGCACTCACATCGTACGCGTCAAACCCCCACAAAAGTGTTGGCATTAGAATAAAAGGAGGAAATTAACATAAGGATTAAGTTATACCCTCGGTATAAGCCTGTGCAACGCCAGGCCATGAAAGCTAGTTAGTCTCTTAAATGTTGAGTATTTACAATTGCGATTAATGTGCTCCAGTTTAAAAATTCATTACTTTTGGAAGTTTAAAAAAAAATTTTTTTTTAAATTGATTAACTTATTGACCAATTTAGCAGTCTGAAGTGTTGATTAAAATTAATATCGCGTACGCATTTCAAAACCCTAATCTGAGTTTCAAGAACAATAATTTAAGTCCTGTAACTCTAAATAAAATATGTATCCGTTCTCTTACATTTATTTTCTCCACCACGGAAATTGCCCCATAATTGCGCATTACTTAATTCCATTTGATAATAATTGGTCAAAAAAAATGAGATGAGATACGCTTTCACAAATGCTGCAACGTCCAAAAACCATATTTAAGCCGGATTATTTTTGCTTTTAACCCCGAGCCATGCTGACGAAGCAATCATATGATTACATAAGTTCACTGTTCTTTCCTATTAAAGAAAGAACAAAGCCATGTGTTTATCAGCATTTTAAGTTTCATTCCAGCTTTTATCGTTGAACAAATATTTTAGTGTTCGTGTATTTATATCTATTTTCTTGTGTATTGTATTCCAGAAATTTGAAGTAAGTATTAATTTTAATGTATATAGATAATTTTCAATCTTGAAACGAGCCTAATTTACAATAAATGTATAATATAATCAGTAACGTATTTAAACAAATTGTGTTATTATGCCCTCTGTTGTGTATATATTTTTAATTTTGGAATATATCCATTGCCCTTTTTTATGTAACGTAAATGATTTAAAAATCTAAATTTTTGAAAAACCATAAAATACTGGGTGCACCTAGGTATTTTATTAGAAATATTATGAAGTTTAAAAACTTATTTGAATGCTTCCAAGAAGATTGATACTTTTAAAATCACTTTGTGAAATTCTTGTTTGACACTAAGTTGTATATTACGTGATTTTTATTTAAGCATTTTGGTAGTAAGCTTATTGTTCCTATTTACCATTTTTTGGAAGTTTTTAAATTATTAGAATATTTTTTCTTACTATATTATCAGCCTATTCATTATTAAGTATTTGAATCAAAACCACCTTTTCATTTTTAAAAAGAAAATAAATTCGATGATTTTAGATTTTAAAAAATTTAATTGAATTTAACTGATATTGATTTCAATAATAATGATTTACTTATTCATATGCATTCATTTTGAAATCAATAACGTTGATTTATTTGATAAGTTCTTTTAGTTATAACAACTATAACATGCAATTACTTGAATTTGTTTTTCTTAGAGAATATTAAGATATATTAATGAACAGTGTTGATAATTCAAATAATATCACTATTTTTTTAATTGTGTTATGACTTGGTGTGCAATTCTACTTCAACTAAATGTGTCCTACATTTAGAATAATTTTATAAACTAAACTTCCTAAATTAAAGTTTGTCACGTATTTAGAAAAGCTTTTTTTTTCTGATCAATAATATTTTCCATTAAAAACAAAATTAGAATACTGAATATTAGTTAAACCATATAAAGGCATATACTCTCGATAGTACCTTGTATCTTTTAGATCAGGGGTGGGTGGACTTTTTAAGGGTACGAGCTACTTATAAAGCTTTAAAAGTGCTACGATCCACCCAACGGGGTTGGTGTGGTAATCTGTTTTAAACTTTCTTTTTTATCTTACTAACTACTTTGCATCTTCTTAACATATGTTTTCGACATTGTACTCGTCTTTTAAAATGACAGATTCCTACTAGACCGTGGAGGGGGAAAATATTAAATGTTGCGAGCAGAGAACATGCGTAGAACCGACAAATCTGAAACCAACGTCCTGCACCATATTGAGACACGACATCAGCAGGAGAACCCAATCCCGTGGAAGCGCGGGGTGTGGAATGCCTCAACGGCCAATGCCCTGCTATTGCGGGAAGAACTGATCATCAACATTTGTTCTCCCCTTTAGTCGGTGTGAAATCAAGATGCATCTATAGTATCAAAAAAGTATTGGGACACATTACCAGTTCATAGATTTTTTTTATCTTAATATTTTACCTAAACATACAAATGAAGCAAAAAAAGTAAATGTTATTTTTGTAAATGCAAATAATAATAATTTGAACAAAACTCGTAAATTAATGCAATTATAGTTAAAATCGAAAATAAAAGAAATCGAGTTGAAAAACAAAGCTCAAAAAAGTATTGGGACACTTTCCAATAAATAAGAAAAACAATTCAAACTTAGAAATTAATATTTTTTGGGCCGCCCTTGCTTTTTACCTCTCCAAGTCTATTTGGGATGGATTGGATAAATTTTTTGCAAAATGATCTATCGATTTTGGTCCACTCTTCGATCAAATATTTTAAATTATGTTTGCTACAAATTTGGTGCTCATATAGTTTTTACTGCAAAAAATCCTACACATTTTCAATTGGAATAAAGTCTATACTTTTGCAGGAGCCTTAATAACACTAGGACAGTTGTAGAGGATCCATGACTTGCAAATACATGCAGTATGTATCCGGTCATTATTTTGGTACAATTTAAAATGTCCTTAGATTCCCAGCTTGCTCACACTTTAAGTTTCGCTTGAGAATGTCAAGATGGACATATTTATTCATTATACCATCACTAAATAGTAAGTTCCCGACAACAGAGCTTGCCATGTAGCCCCAGACCATTCGGTTACACCCTCCATATTTTACCTTAGGCCGTACACTTTTGACATACGTTGCTGCATTTGATTTCCACCAAACGATTTGCTTGCCATCCTATCCGAAAATGTTATATCTGTGCTTTCATCAACAAAAATTACATTTTACCAATATTCTGCTCTGACTATCTTGCATACATTTTAGCAAATTCCAACCTATCTTTTTTATTTGCTTTGCTGATGTAGGACTTTCTTTGAGGTACTCTGCTATGTGTGATACTTCTTAAAATATTTCTGACAATTTCAAGATTTACTGATCTTCTGAACCTACATTTACATTGCAAAGCCATTTTTACTGCACTAGTTCTTGGATTAATGTGTACTTGTCCCCTTCTCACAATCCACCTCTGTTCACGTTCATTAAATATCTTGGACACCCTAGTATTTGCTTGTTTTCAACACTGTGTCTTCTTGAACCTTTCAATGATGTTAAAAACAGTAGATCTTCTTAATAACAAGATCTTTCCTGTCAACGATCTGATCTCTCCTCTTTCCAATGACTTATTACGGAATTTCCTACACCAACAGATATATTTGTTTCTCGTCATTTTTTTTCTATATAAATAATCTTATATGTTGAAACGTTTATGTTTAAACTTCTAGTCTAAAAAACTGGTGTGAAATCTAATTCTATTGATGCGCTGTATATTTGTTAAATTTCTCATTTCGAAAGTGCCCCAATACTTTTTTTTGCTCCAGTGTGTCTTTGAATTATATTTAAAAGTTAATTCCAATTATAATGCTAAAAGAACTAATGAAATTTTCCTTCTATACTGTACACCAAATGTATAGACTTTTCTTAATTCCTTTTGTTTTTGTTTTAATGTCGTAAATATTTTTATAAATGGCCTTACAAGTATGCATGTCAAGTGTCCCGATACTTTTTTGAGTGACTGTGTACGGCTTGCATCGCAGTAATTCCCCTCAGGGGGCTCACCTTCTTTAGGTGAGTACGGTGTCACAATCCGAGGTGCCTAGTGATCTTTTCCTTTTCCCACGGGTTTACTGCTTTGTAACATGGCTTCACGAACCGGGTACCCAGTGATCCTTCTCTATTTTCGACCCTCTTTCTTGTCATTCAATTCATTCTTTTTTCTTCCCGTCTAGACCACAGATATTAAAACAATGTTTGGCGCAGTATAGCGAAATCGGCTCTTGCACCAAAATCACTCACTCACTCGCATCGCAGTAATGTTTTACCCTCATCGACAACAAACGTGTTATCCAATCATTTACCTAATTAAACACAATTCGCATCCATTGAGAAAAGCCGATCTCCACACAGCTGGTGTCGGGGTTCTATAAATACTTTTTTAGTATGGCGTGTGTCATAGGTCTTAGTAAAGGAGAACACCCTATAGCATCATAGTAGTCCACCCGTCGATCGCGATCAACATAATGCTTATTATTTTATAGCTTGACCCTCCCCTTTCCTAAAAAAATCCGACCTTCCTTCTAGACCACCCCATTCTAAGTTCCACCCCATGTAGTGGAACTGATGCACTTTAACTATGTCCAGGATTAAAATCCACACGCTGTCGCTGCTTAGAAAAATGAATAGTAGGGTGTCCGCTCAGGTGTTGTTCTTGTCACTTGACCATGGTTCGAAATTATGACGATTCTCACGAATAGCCCGTATGTTGCTTTGAAATGAGAATCATGGTCGATTGTATAGTACAGTTTTTTTTTGTGTACTGCTTTAAGACTACACAGTACCCTAAAAATTACTAATTTTTCAAAAAATGATTTTTTTTTTGCATTTTTCTGTAGCCTATACGATTGGGAATCTTGGCCCTAAATTTCAGATCCAATAACCACTTAATTTTTACGATATTTGAAGTTTTCTAAATGTTGTCAGTCACTATATTTGACAGCTGAGGAGGCATGGTTGGTTTCGGTTTCATTTTAAAGATATTTTCCCATTCTTAAATTTAATTACTAATATGTTTTTTTAATAAAATCGATATTTGCAGAGAAGTGGTTGTTAACTTCAGCTTTCACTACTAAAATCGTTTCTGTTTGTTTATATTTTGAGTTTTTGCTGTGCTCAGTTACTTGGCTAAAATTGAGGAGAAAAATAGGCATTTCTCAAGACCAATATAATTTATATAACTTAAAAGTTTTTATGTAATTTCTTTGCAAGAACCGTACACACTTGTGATTTATTTCATGGTGAATTCGAATACGAGCAATTAAAATAAAGACTGCGTATTGAAAGAAAACATTTATTTCTTTATTAGGCAAATACTTCTTTATAAAATTCTGACTTTCTAGTATTTTTATTAATGGTTTTTGCAAGCTAAAACTTATTTTATTTGACTTTTTTTATTCAATTTCCAGTTAATATTAACTTCGGAAAACTCGCTATTTTTTTTGCATCTGTGTGTACATTCATTTATACTCTTAATTATCATTAAAAAGTATTTTCAATGTAAAAGGACGCTTTAAAAAATTTTAATTTCTTTTTTAATTCTTTCTTTTTGTGTTATTGTTAAGCTACTTAAATTAGTATTTATTTACTATATGTTGCTGTAATGTGTTTAGACTACATAGCAGTATGCTAAATTATACCATTAAACAAATTTTAAAAACGATTTCTAGTGTAAATGCGATTATTTAGTAGATTCTAGTATATATCAGAAGATGTAAGGCTCAGTAAATGTAACTCTTTCATGTGGTCCACATGTCATGAGTTCAAACCCTAATGCTACTGAAGAACCACCGTGTAGAGGGGTTGATGCACTTGAAATTTATCACTTGACTAAAGTCGTCTTGTTGGCGTAGCGTAGTAGTTTGGAGAGGTGGATTCTAGTGCTTTGACCATGGTTCAAAATTACGAGGTCCGTCAGCAATAAACTTCGTGCTGCTTCAGTGTTATATAAATTAAAATCAAATGAACACACACACGTTTCAAACTTCGACTAAATGGGTTGAAGTATATGAAATATTTTTTTTTTTTAACTGATCTCAAATACTTTAGTGTTGCGGGTTCGACCCCGGCCCGAGTCGGCGGATTTTCATGATGCAGAAAATCGACAGCGGCCATGTCGTATGATTATACGGCATGTAAAAGATCCCTAGGATATCTGTTTGGATTGGATTCTCTCGGCAAAATTAAATCCTGGTACAGGTTCACCTCGTCAAGAGCTCGGGTGTCTCCCTCTGTGGAGGAAACTGTGCGTCAAAATTGCTTGCTGTAATTGCTTCTGGGGAACGTACTAGGTCTGCAAAAGGTTTAAAAGTACCAATGTGTAGCCCCATTGGAAAACAATTATCAAATCTAAAAATTGTGTTTTGAAGTAGTGGCCGCGGTAGCCTAGTGGTCTAGGCATCGGATCGTGGCTAGCATGTCTTGAGTTCGATCCCAGTACCACTAAAGACCCACCGTGTAGGGGAGTGATACACGTTAAATCTGTCGAGAGCTAAAACGTCCTCCCGTTTGTGTGGTGTGGTAGTAAAGAGAGGGGTTTCCAGCTCTTCACTTGACCAAAGTTCAAAATTACGAGGTCCGTTGCCAAAAGCCCACGTCTAACTGAACAGTGCGGCGTTAATATTCACTCACTCAATTCTCTTACAAATAAGTATAAAATGAAAATGTAATTATTTTATATTTAAATTTCATACATAAACTAGAAATTTAGTGAGATTCCACCTACACATAGTGAAGAAATTTAAAATGCTTCATTTTTGTGTTTTCATTGTTTTTGTAATAAACTAATTGAGAAAAGATTTTTTCGGCATGACTTGTTTATGTTTTTCCATCACTGGTGTGAGAGGTGATACGCAAAAAACCACACATCATAAGCATTTTGATAAGCGTTATACTTGTGTTGCGTCATTCCTGTTCTAACAAAGTATCATACAAAGACAATGTTTCTTCGCATTAAACGAAATAGGGTTTTAAATTTCTGGTGATATGAAGGAAGTATCAGCTGTTACAGATGTAGCCTACATCATATAATGAATCATCAGTATAATCCGTGAATATTAGTTTACACCAACACAATAATATTTACATAAATCTTAAAAAAATAATAGTTAAAATATTTAAAAGTTGCCTATTTTTCCTTTGAATTTTGATTGCAAATCGGATCGAAATTATAGTTAAAATAATTGTTGCAATCTCCTGGTAACTTCTATAAATAGTGTCTAGTCATTGTTTATTTAAAAACCATTTTTTTTTATGAAATAATGCAAAAATCGTCCTTAAATTTCCTTGTGTCAGACATTATAATGATGCAGAATACGCGTCTTCGGAAACCCTCAGAATTTTTTTAATGTGTTCGTATATCGATTCGTTGATTTTATTGTACACCATGAATTTACTATACACTATTTACTAACATAACACTTTTTCTGATATGAAAAGAATCAAACGGGTGCTTAACGGGGTAGGTTTACGAAACAGGATCTGTATATCAGTAATGTTAAAAATAGGTATTTTTAAGGAACATTTATAAACATATTCTATAGAATAAAAATCTATTTTTAACACGCTTTTATAAGTTTTACTTGCATGTAACGGAATCTTGGAACTCGATTTTCACCCACTTAAAAAGGTCAGAAAAATTCGAAATTTTGTACACTTGTCAAGGACCGATGACAATACAATAATTTCACAATTTTGTTCCATATCAAGATCGTCAGGAATAACAATCAGATTTGGCGACAATTCAATATACAACTTCCAGATTTGGCTACTTATTGCATACACCATTTTCAAATTTGGCGACTAATTCCAGATATAGCGACTAAAAGAATAAGGTGTAACCCTAACCCGAGTGTTTTTAATTTAAAGCTAATTATATGCAAGTGTAAAATACACTTGTGGTTAATACAGATGAAACAGACAAACAAAAAAGTGTTCTTTTTTGTGAGAAAGTGGAGGGTGGGTATGTGTTAGTGATTTCTTATAATATAAACATTTTCTGAAAATGAAAATAAAAAGGCTCATGCACGTGAAAAAAAAATTATGTTCTAACTTCTAAATATTTTTTTATAGCAATACGTTTAGAATACGATACGTTACGTTTTATTTTGATACGATTTAAAAATTATAGCAATACGGTTAAAAGGGGAAAAATGATTGACACTTAATATTACCATGTTTTTTTTTTATTAACTCGCTTTCTTGAATGCCTGTCCGGGTGAAATTTTATAATTATTTTTAAACTGACTTCCGGATGAGCTAAGAGACTTGAAATTTGGACCAAAGCTCGGAAGTGGTTAACAATGCATGAAAATGTGAAAAAAAAAAAAGAAGGAATTTTATACTTTTTAAGTCCGTTATAAAAACGTGGTACATTAAAATTTTTTTAATTCGAACTTTTTTCTTAACGCACTTTTATTTGTTTGACCTGTTCAATAGAGACCGAATCTAATATAACGATACGGGACTCATCCGAGGCCCCGTAAACGGAGAGAATAAATACACTTCAGAACCTTTAATTAATATCCATTGAAGAGCAAGATTAATTCCAGCAGCCACGTAATTCCGGCTCCAAATATCAAACTCAAGGACAAATTCAACAATGAATAAATGTTTGCTTAAAAAACTAAAAACATGCTTTTATTGTAGATTGAACTAAAAAATAAAAAATAAATTATAGTTTAAAAAAACTAAAAAACACGCTTTTATACTAAATCGAACTAAAAAGTAAAAAAATAATTCTTAATATAAGAATAAAATGTTGAACGAGAAAAATTAATGTCATTGGGGTAAAAGCGTGGGGTGCTTAGTACTACATTTTTATACTAACTCATTATTTCGGAATAGAAGTTAGAAATTATAACAATCGATAAATATACAGAACAACCCACGCTTTTACCCCAATGACATTAATTTTTCTCGTTCATCATTTTATTATTTTTTTACTTGGTTCGATTTAGTATAAAAGCGTGTCTTTTAGTTTTTTAAACTATAATTTATTTTTTATTTTACTGAATATTCTTTGAACCGCGTAAAACATACTTTAATCAGAGATTTTATGGATAGGATGTCCAGTTATTTTTTTAAAAAATATTTTTTGCGCAAATCTGTTTTTTTTTTTTTTTTTCAAAAACGGTGAATTTTCATGATGTTTAATGCTATAAATTAAGTCAGAATATTTTTTTTAAAAATTCCCTCTATTAAAGTATGTATTAGAGTGTAATTATTAATTATGCAAAGTTATAAGCTGTTAAATGCAGTAGTTATGAACAAATGTTCCTTATATGGTAAAAATGTTAGTTTTGAGAAAAATGGATTTTAGTAATGGATTTAGTAGACTTTGACAGGTGGTAAAACGTTTTCAAAAAATTATTAAAAATACTGCTACTGCACGGTAGAATGATAATTTTTGTACCATTAGAAGAGTAGAAATTCAAATTTCATTAAAATTGGAAAAATGAAAAATGTGTTTGGGGGCCGAAATTCATGAATCTACCTCCTTAAAATTGTGAAACAATTATGACGAATAAATTCGCACCGAAAATATCCCCTATATGCACTTATCATTTACTCCCTAATGCTATGGTCCTCAAGCCTCGGGTCATGGATCAGCTTTGATCCGTTAAACAAATGATACCGGGCCGCCCAAGAAACATTGAATTGTTTTCATTTTATTTACTGCTATTAATTTCTCTTTGGGGTTGGGCGGGGCTCCCTATTGTTATTTCCGCCAATCTATGTTGTGAAGCTGGTTTTCTGTAGCGACAGCAACGAAAACAAAGCAATAAACTAAACAGACTAAACATAAGAGCTTTGCCCTTTGTTTATCATTGACTCGTGTGAATGTGCTTGACGTTTCCTCACTAAGCGACTAAACCGATTATCGCCTTTTGACTGCATGAGTAATGATGGTGTATAGTGGTAGGCCTAGGCCCAAACGTGGACGACAATAATCCTATATAACCAGTTGACATATCGTGCGGAATTCCAAGTTTTTCAGAGAATACTACCGAAAATAACATTTAAACGTTGAAATTATTCGAATTATAATCTTATTAAGGTTGAATGAGATGAGGCCCTCGGCCCTAACTCAGTTGACCCATGCGTTAAGAAATCACAGGTCATGTTTTGGATCACCCCAATAGTATTTATTGCCGACAGGGTTTATAAGTTACTATAAGCTGTATTTATACCCAAAAACATTTTTTCCAAAAAAAAAATTTTCCTTTAGGATACTACTATTTCGTGGCTGATTCAGACGTATTTCTTAATACTTCAATAGTCATAGATTTTCTTAGTTTCTTATTATTGTATTCCTAAACTCTGGTATTTCCTGTAATTTCTTACAGGTGGATTTTACAGTTCATTTTTTCGTGTATTCTGAACTAAAAGCAATATTAGTCTATTTTTCCATGTATTGGAATTAAAAGCAATATTAGTCTTGATGACCTTAAGAGGTTTTTAATTAATGTAACACTGTGGTTTTTTGAGAATTCGTTTGACCAAAAGAAATATTCACTTACATACACACACACAAGCTGTTTTTTTAATTTAGTATTTTCTTTGAAATTTTAGTTATTATACAGAAAGTTATTAAAAAATATTTAAATAGAGTAGTTGCGTATTAGCGTCACTGCAGTTTAATTATCACCACGCAAATCGCGCCATTTTCCACTAAAATCTTACTAAATTGGTATTTTCAACACTCTTTTATGTGTTTCACTTGTATGTAGCGTAATCTTTGAATTCAATTTTTACCCACTTTAATATATTCAAAATTTTGCTCAATTGTCCAGGACCGACGACAATACAATAATTTAATATTTTGGTTCCATTGTCCTGATCAGGATCATCAGAGTTAACGATATCCCATTTCCAGACTTGGCGACTAAATTATTAAGTTACAACTTAGATTAACTATAAAAGGGTGTTTTTAGTTTTTTTTAAACCATAATTTATTGTTTCATGTAAATACGTCAGAATCTCTGTTGTGTTGATACCAATGCACGATGCGATTGGCGTCAATTTTACTTCGGTGACGCTAATATGTAGCTACCATAGAGAGTATACAGATTATCGATTATCTGTAGAGATAAAAATGCATCGAACAGCACAGTTCATTTAAATGTAAAGGTCCATCACCAATAGCCATCACTTGCACCTAAGTGCTACGTTAGCAAATATTCATTCAATCAATACAATTAATGGATTGCCAAATTATAGAATTTTAACACTATTGTAATAATGAGTAGGATGTCCTTTAATGTTTATATATTAGTATTATTATAAAATTTTTGAAAGAATTTATACAATTACTAGAGAAAATATAAATTATATATAAAAATATTTTGATACAACTATTGTATCAAATACGCGAGAAGAAGCTATAGTTTTGAAAAATTTGTTTTTGTAAGCATTTTTTCCCCTCCAAAACCAAATCTAGAATTTGATATTAGACATTTATAGTTCTAAAATCTATAAGATAGCTTTTTTATATATTTTTTAAAAACTTCACGCTTCGTTTTCTTGATCTTATTTTTGTGTTTCAATTTTAAATACTTTCTAGAGAATAAATACCCAACACTATCAAAATTTGCAAAAGTAAATTATTTAATCTTAAATAAATCTGAATAAAAATTAACGAATTAAAATCGGATTTATTTTTAATATCTTTTATTTTTCAGAAGTAATCCAATATCCACTTCACTGGAACCAAACGGGTTATTACATTTTCTGAATTATTTAATTGAGAAGTAAAACATAACACTATACTTAAAGTATCACGTTTGATTACAATAGTTGCATAATAACAAAGAAATGTTGATCAATTGCTCACTGTATTAAAACTCTGTAACATTAGATTGTTTCTGATTCTTTTTTATTCGATGAAATAACATCGCATACATTACAATCTAATGATTGACATTTATTTGAAATTTCCTAATTTCTTGCTTATTCGTTAAATGTACCTATTCAGTTTTAGATCATTAATGAATACTCTAGTCCTTAAATAATTGCTTATCCTCTTCAATTAATCAACTTCAAACAAAAATATCTTTCAGGCGCATGCAAATATCTAGAGGATTAAGGCAAAGGATGATATTCTAATTTGCGTTGAATGTTCTCGCCTTTCCCTCCCCCAAAAACTGATTTTTTTATAGTAATATACCGTAAAATCTAGCGTATAACCCGCACCTATATTTTCAACGGCATATTTTAATTTTTAAGTATATTCGCCGTATAACGCGAACCCCCGTCTTTATGAAAAAAACCTTTAAAAAATAAAAGAAAGTGATTTAAAAAGTAGGCTTATACATATATCAAAATACTATTTATTTTAAGAAAATTGTGTACCTTGTGAAAAGGATTTGCAGTTCTAAAGAGGTACTATTTTTTCAAAAACCCTGGAAAATACCTCGAATAAAGGACTTAAAAAAAAAATTAAGAGCAATGCATACGTACATTAAGCTAACATTTTTTTACTCGGCGTATAACGCGTACCCGTAAATTTCAATCTTATTTTTTGAGTTAAAAGTACGCGTTATACGCCAGATTCTATGGAAAATGTATTTACAACATATTTTATTTATTTTTCAGATTATAAATCATCTAGATTAAGAAGTTCAAACCAGAACATAATGCACGGTAAGCATGAATTATAATGAACTTATTAATACATTCACTTATAAAAGATTAAAGAAAGATCTATTGGTAAAACCATGCGTCGTAATTATTAATAAACTATTAAATTATATATATAAAAATTCAATGGAAGATATATATTTAAATGTTTAAAATTTATGCTGTGTATTTTAATTTATGATTTTTTTCCAGTTACTTCATACAATCTTCTGTAAACTATTGAAAATCACATTTTTTCCTAATACATGTTGCTTATTATTCAATATGTACACTGAAAAGACATTTAATTAGGGAAATATGGCAAATATATCTGATAAATGTAGGATAGTTAATCATTAGCTAAATGGGAATTGAAGATCTTTAAGCAGGTTTCCGACATAAGAAATGAAGCGAAGGAAATCTGTATTAGATGGACGAAATATAGACAATACAAAAGATTTAAGCGGATTTGATTTAGAGAAAATATTTAGGACTTGATAAATAGTCAAATTCAAAGTGGTGCAGCTATTGTTATTTTCATGATCCACCATACTATAGGTATAACAATCATTTTTAAAGGTTTATATATAGCTATAATTGCTCTTCGTAATCAGAGCTTTGCTGTTCACAATTAATTTCGGGACTTGCAGCCACCACTGAAAATGTTGTATCAAATTGAATTGTATATGAGATTCTTAATATACGATGTATATATACCATAAAAACCTAGGATATAGATTTCACTGTGCAAAAAAAATCCTGATGGCTTTTGTTGGTAATGTAAGAATTGGAGTGAACACCTATGAACCCACGTTCTCTTTGAAGAGTGGAGGTTTAGAAGATTTTTACTTTTGAAGGGAATCGGGAATGGGAATTTTTTTCAAACAATCTACAGTGGCACCATTTGTAGTGTATGTGGAGTAGTATGAGGAATAAAAAGAAAGAGAGAGAGAGAATCGACGCCAATACACGGTTTTATGTGATCTGTGAAAATTCAGGAAATTGAGATGACATCTTAGAACCTTGCGTAACACTTTTGCAAAGTGCATAAAAGTATGTACTTTTTATTTATGAATAGATGAAATGTGGTATTTGCCAAAAAATCGCGGTCTTTCTTGACAAATGCATTTGAAGACAAGTCATTCTGAGAATGCCGTAATCAGCAAAATTTCTTTGAATGAACCTAATACAGAGTTAATAAGACAACTATGGAAAATCTTTTGAAAATGCACAACATGCTCCTATACATATGAATGCCGTAAAAACCCCATTGTTGGAAGTGAAATTTATTACATTAAACTGTGGTCAGGAGCGCGCGTTACAATTAACATTAAAAGACTGCGATATGTGCAAATTAATCAGGAGACGATCAAATTTTATATTAAATCATTAAATCTAAAATTTTTATCACTAGTTTTTTTTAAATTTTTCTTATTTCATGCCATAGTTTTATATCATATTTAGTCTTATTTTTTTCCTTTCTGTCATTCTTTTAAAAATATCCTTCCACAGAAATAGGTAAAATTTATTTTTCAGTTTATAAGCAACCAGTTAATTTAAGTCTATCTTTAAAAACCAGTTGTTGAAAATTTTAACAAAATTTAGAGAATCAAAACAATTGTTAATCTGATCTGGACAGCACTACAGGAATTTTTCTAACTAAGCTTATGGTAGTCAGCGTAGATGCAGGTCCAGATTTAGATGGATTGACTGCATGGAATGAGATTTAGATATCTCAATAATCAAGAGAGAATTGGGTAGGATACTATAGATCTAATAAAAGATTGACTTTGTTTTTGGAGGAAACTTCTTGAGATGCCCGAAGGCTTCTAAGCCACAAAAAAAAAATTTTGGGCATACATTATAATTATGTATTATATAACATTATACTACAGAATATACACTGCGAAAAAAATTAGAGGAGGAAGCAAAGAAGTAAAAAAACCGTTGCACATGATATCCATGCATGAGCTTAAAATAAGGAGTACGGGTGTAACAAAGATCAATACAGAGAAATAAGAGGTAAAAAACAATTATATGGGAACTTTATTTTTTTTAAAAGATATAAATAACGTGAAATACGAGAGGCATCAGTCCAACAATTTGGTTACGTCTAAATGATAAACCAATTGTGTGTGTGTGTGCTTAGAATTGATACAGGATGTTTAATATGGTGTGTTGTCCTGCAGCGGTGGCTAATTCTGCAAGTCACCAACAGCACACCGAGGATATAAATAAAGACCTTAATGGGGATTGACCCGTAAGGGGATGCTTTTCGTATCAGAACAATATTTCCCAAAGTCTCACCGATGACCACATCGTATCCAAGCTAAAAAGATGCGCGGCAGTCTTAGCGTTTCAGCGGAAATTCGGCAACACGCTTTAGACCTTGGAAGGGGTGTTTATTTGAACCACCGACTTACCGGTCTGTAGCTACGACAGTGCATGCCTTAGACGCTGCATACAGACCACACGAGTGAAGCCATTTCGAATTGTTCAGTTTGAGACCTTTCGTCCGGAGGCCAAAAGAAACTGCCTTTGAATCCACGTAGTATTGGCTGTTCTGTCTCGACGAGCTGTTTACAGGATATATCGGTCATTATTTGGTGTGGTAGCCAGTGGACGACTTTGTTATAGCCAACGGTCAAAAATGCCCCTGTTAGAATTGATTCCACAATCTTGTAATGACACTTTTTTCCTCCCCAAGAGCATCTACTACGGTTATTTGTGTTTGCCCAGTTTCTAGACTCTCGATAATACGCCAAGCCATGGATTCTGCTTGATCATGTTGTCTTGACATTTCTTAGTATTCTTTTCTCAAGAGAACAGTTGAAAGATTGAATATCACCACTGAGAAAACGAAAAACATCAGCTCTTGCGAAATTACGATTTCTACACATTTCTTTTTCTTGGCTTTTGAACGCATTTACGTTGGTTTGCATATGAAGTTTTCTTCTGTTTTCTGCTACATTTCAGACTATTGATGTTTAGTTTTACGTTAGTTATCAGAAAAAATATTTGATTAGTTTCATTAAATCCATGTGCTACGCTAATTTGTTTGTGCAGTATATAATATACACAGAATAGCCAAAGCATTATGAATTACATGGTAATACGTAGCACCACTTTCTCTGCCTGCAAAACAGCGAAAACTCTCTTTCCATATATACTGTAAGTTCTTGGTAGATAACTGGAGAGAGGTTGTATGAATTGTCTCAGCAGTGGTCACGTAAAATCGAATATTCCGCCAGGAAGATATTTGATCTTTAAGTTACCTTTCTAAGAAAATTCAAATGAGCCCGATCAAATTAAGATTCGCTAAGTTAGGTGGCCAGGATATAAATTGAAATTCATCTTTTATTCTTATTTAATCCATCTGACACATTTCTAGTTCTTCGACAAGAGGCGCTGTTTTACTGGAAGATTCCCTTTTAAGTTGGGAAACAGACTCTACATAAAGGTGGAACTGATCCGCACTTATGCTCAGATAGTCTACAACTTTCAAAATTCCTTCTACAAGAACTATTGGTCCCAGAATCACATATAAGTACATTCTCCGACACTTAATGCTACCATCACTAATCTGCGTACATGGACAGAGCAACTCCTTACTGTGGATGACATTGCACACTCTGACACAACCATAATCGTAATTCATCCATGCAACCAGGAGCTTCTCTTTCACTTATTTATGGTGAAATAGCATTGTTTATGAGCCTACTCTCTCTCTAAGCGTAGTTGGCAAAGAAGCTTGGTCAATAGAGTTACACGAGTAGGACATTTGCTATGAAGTCCCACATCCAATAGTGTCAAATGAGCTGTATGTTCCGAAACTCTTGCACTTGGACTTGCATTGTATTGGCTGTTAGCTGATCTACTGTCTGGTGCCGAATTCTCTTTACCCAGCAGGGCAGTTTTCGAAGTATTTTTACTTTGACGATGCGTGGACTTCCAACAGCTTAGCGTCTAATGGTGGTTTCACTGTAATTTATCCACTTTCATAAATACTAAAAACGGCTGAATACGAATAGCCATGCCTTTTTGGAGATAATGCTTCAAATACTTCAGGTAATTGCAATCTGTCCTCTTTAAAAATACGCTTAGATCAACCGCCTTTCCGCCTCACTCGCCAAAATAAGTGCAAGAGATGTTGACGAAGTGCATGAGCGCTTCATCTCTGATGAGATCGTTAACTCCTATCGCGACAGCTTGATGGATAATAAGCAATATAACTTAGTTTATCCATTTTAATTTAAAATTAAAAAAGTAAGGAATTGTCACAATTAAAATAGATCTTAAAATAAAAATAATAGCTGGTATTGTCTGTGTTCTAAATTGTGAGGAAATAGTAGTCAAGAGGATTTTATTTCAACATTGTGATTCTGTGCCAACCGAGTCAACGTCTTGCAAATCAGAGACTAGACGCCAACCGCCTTATTTTTCTTGGCCCGGCAAATTCGATTACCAGAGAACCAGTACTTCTTCCACTAACTTTCAACTGTGTAGAGTCGTTCGATGCGGCTATATTTATTGTGCTTTACAAGATTACGTGCTTGGACAATCAGAGAACAGCTATTCATTAGGGCTTTGGGTTTGGAAGCTAGTTGGAAAGGTTTGCTCTGAGAGAAGATGGAATCTGAGGGCGGGATAGCTCACATTTTCTTATTGGTCAAACGGCTAGCCTCCAATTGGAGGATCAAGGCTCTCAGAAATAAAGCATAGTTGAAAAAATTTAAATAGACTGAAATTTTGGAAAACTGTTTCAAAAAATAAATGTTATTAGGAAGTTAAATAAACGTATGGGTGAATTAGGAATATTAAAGTAGTATGTTTCTAGGTCTATTAAAATTTGTATCTGGCTCAGAAATTTTAATTTTTCTCGGAGTTCTGTTGTCAATGCCTTGAAGATTATCAAAAAATTTTCTTGCAATAGTTTTAATGGTTTCCCGGATGGTTTTGAGTTTTATAGAAGTCCCGAGGTTCTTATAAAACACAGGGAGTAATTAGGATATTCTAAGAAGCTTCCAGCATATAGATGTTAGATATCTCTGCTTGACCCCATTGGACTGACATACATTGTCACTGGTCTGATAATCTAAGTGTAGATAAGAATTCGGTTCTTTAAAGAGGAACAATTACGATCAATTGAGGAGAGTTGTGTGTGTGGGGGGGGGGGGTAAAATTTACTCGTTACAGCTCAAAATTTGGTTTTAAACTGAGTGATAAGAATTTTAAATCTAAAGCGTTCGTCTAAAATGATTCCTAAGTACTTAGTGTATTAAGACCAGATTATGGAAGCGTATGTGAATGTTGGATTTTTTTTTCTGTGTGCGGAAAATAAGACTATCTCGGTCTTAGTTAGAATAAGTGTAATTTTTCATTTTTTATGCCAGTCTTCTTACTCCGCTAGATGCCAGGGTGAGAAATGTGTGGTGCAGTTTGATTCAGTGCTAATGTTGCAGTGTCGTCTCCATACATGCAAATAATTATGTGTCTGTTCTTAGGAATGCCATACTCGATCGAAGACTTTCTAGATGCCCAGAAAAAATTGCCTCGGAATAATGCTTTTTAATAATGTAATCAGAATTTGGGTTAATGATATTATTTTCCTCAAATTGGGACTTCAAGGAGCATGCAAATATTTCAGCTTTGTAAATAGTTAAGGTTTTGCTGTTTACTACAAAAATTGATTTTCTTAACTTTTTTATCTATTTTATACTTTTAATGATAACAAATGTTTACCTTATAGAGATTTTTTTATTGTGTTTTTAAAATTTTCTGGGTATCAAAACAAATGTTTGGAGCAGTTTATCCGAAATCAGCTCTTGCGCTAGTAAACTCTACAGTCCTTCACTCACCGAGTTGCAGATTCCTGAAACTCTATTCTGTTTTGGCTTATAGTTTTTTTTTAATTTTAAGGTTTTGTTTTCCAAAGATTTCGGAAGTAAAATTAATTTTGCTGGTTGTGATATGTGTCTCGGCTAGTTTCTTTTCCATGTTAGTGGCGGTGAATTCATTTTCAGTGATGAATTTCTTTAAGATTTAAAGCATGTAACATTTTGACGTGAAAAAAAGCGCAATTGTAATACATATTATTTTCAACTTCCCTGAATCAAAATAAACACATAAGAGAGAGGACGGAACACTAACCAAACCAATAAATTCGAAGGTGTATCAGATGATCTGAAAACATATTCTACTATCTGGGAGAAAAGTGAATAAGTCTTTTTCTTAATATGGGCTAATGTACAATATTCCAGTAATAATAACATGATGAATTTCTTCTTAGAATTTTTTTTCTGATTCCGGGTTTAGGCTTTATAGGTTTAAAAAGGAAACATAATTTTAAAAAAATCTCTCACCATGGTATTACAGCAAATCGAACAAAATGTTATTTTATTTGGTTATAGGATCAAAAAAAGCAAAAAAACGGGCTGAAACCTTTTTTTCGATGATATAATATCGCCAGATGATATGCATAAATTATATCAATGCAATGTGTGTGTTTTTTTTTTGGCAAAAAATATTTTGTTTTACTTTATTTCAGTAAATTAATTTTTTTAAATATTTTATTTTTCATATGTTCAAGCTCCCCCCAAGAAAGTGTGCCCCACAGTTTGAGAAACGCTGATTTAAAGCATTAAAATTTTGTGGGCAATCTACTAAGGGATAATGTGGAAGTGAAGCTAACTCACCCTGTCTTTGTCCCATCCAGGTGACGACCTCGTCATTTCCTCTTTGCATGTCGAAGAGTGCTTGAGCACACCCTACTCGATCGTACTGTTCCTCCTCTAATAATAACTTGTTGATGTACTGAAGCCTAGAAATTTGTATCGTAAGTCTTTCACGATTGCTCTTATCTCCACACAGCGTTTACTCTCCTCATGTAGCTCGGTAATATCGGGGACAAGGGCAGGTGCTGGATCAGTGTCCATAGTTGTGTTCTCCTCAATCATCATATAAAAAGAAAGTGCTTCCTCGTCCGTGAAGTTAGTGGTGGATCAAATGAAAATATGCCTTAATCGTATGTTATATGCCCAGAAGCCATTCCGTCCTTGTCAAACGGATGGCTAAGCGTCTCTACATTCATCTAATACAAGTAAGTACAAGATAAATTGAAGGAATTTGGAGTGGCTGTTTCTCGAAGGGAAGCTTAAACTTCTATCTTGGTGAATGTCAGCTGCATTACTTCGGCTTTGCCTTAGCCCATTGCTGCATTTAGTGATAAGAAGAAATTAAAATTAAGTTAACTTTGTTAAAATGGTAAGTGCCAGAGTGATAGCTTACCTTCTTCAGAAGCAGTTAAATACCATGGTCCGTTAATCACGTGACTTCACCATCATACAGACGAGTTCATTGAAAAATGTGGAGGTGTTCATTTTTTGCTCGATGCTGTAATATGCCCTTTAATGTTTTTTTATCTGTTTATTTTACAACCCCGTATAATATAAGTCCATAGTTCACTTGGGAGGGGGTAGCAAAACCCCTATGGTATCTAGTTCTTGATAAGTATTTCAATACATATTCGTTACACTATAAATATTTTTAATATAATCGAAAAACTTTATTTGTATATTACACAGGTTCACTTCCAAAAAGATATGTCCTAACGCTGATGGCACTCATGGCCTCAACTTTGTCTATAGCTCTACAAACTAGTCTCACTTTGACTATTGTCTACATGGTAAAGCCAAGTCAGGATGAATCTCCTTTTACAACTCCCAATGAATGTAGTGCACTAAGGAATATTAGTTTTAATGCATCGAATCATTCAAAGGTAAGTTTTTATAATATAATATGATTTGATAATTCAATAACATCACTCTCAGAATTTACACCAGGGCTACTGGGGATGAATCTTGAAATCTTGAACATCGTTCAAGTGAGAAAGATGACACCTGTGCTGACCCATCATTCCTTAAATTTTCACATCAGCTAAATTAAGGACTTTTAGACTCGACAGATTTAACTTGCAACAGCTGTTAACAACTTGCAACAGGTGGGTCTTCAATGCACTAAAATCGAAACCAACAAATAGACATCCACGACCACAGGTTTGAGATAGTGAAAACTCTGTTACGTATTCATATATATGTACTTTTAAGGACACGTTTCCGAAAGACCATGCATTAGTCTCGTGTGTTTCTCACGTTGTTTTAATCTTGAATAATAAGTTCAAATTAGGATTTGGAATAATCTGTTTTATGATGAGGTCTGATGTTTGATAAATATGTCAGCTTTCTACTCTGTGATAAACTAGTTGTGGGAGATG
The DNA here is from genome assembly GCA_019973975.1 of Trichonephila clavata. NCBI lineage: Eukaryota > Metazoa > Arthropoda > Arachnida > Araneae > Nephilidae > Trichonephila > Trichonephila clavata. The sequence continues at coordinate 55,338 of BMAO01019460.1, forward strand.
CTAACTTTAAAGTTTCGTGTTTCTCACATGCTAATGATTATTAATTATGAAGTTCATTTCCAAAAGCCCTCACAATGCATTATTAAAAAGTCCCGCAATATAAAAACTATTTAGTAGAAGCTAATGATATAAGAAAAAAAACATAAAATAATTAAGTAAGAGATTATTTAATCCTTGAATGCTACCCTTTAAAAACTTACGGGAATGTGTTACCCATTCGTCTCCCAGATGGCATGAGTGTTGGCATTCTTAAAACATAATTTGAATGTTAACAACATAAAAAAAGTATACTACCTGCAGATTTAATGTTACCTCATCTTTAAGTGAGCAAGAAAGTAAAATTTATTTATTTTCGAAGCGGTTTTTACACATATCAGCATGATGCTATCTGCACATTGCTCTAGAACATAAACAAAATTTGCTTGTCATTATAAGCAATTTACATGGGCAAAAAACAGAAATTTTCCTTTTTTTTAGTTTCTAATTGTTCAGGTGGTTCGATATTCTGCTCCAGTTTCAAAAGTTCACAGAAACTGGTCGTTGTTTATCGGGGAAAAGTTGGTACATTTAGACGTTCTTTCAACCATGGGGCAAGGAGATCTTTATAGCAAACTTTCTTCCAGGTAATGCTTTTTCAGATATGCAAGTCATATTATGTACATATATAGTCATATTATATGTACATATATGTGCATTCACTAAATTGATATTTTCATGCATTCTGTAAATTCGTGATTTTGAACTTCAATAAGATCTTCATTTTCCTGTTCATCCTCAGAAATAATATTTTCATCATCATTTAATTCTTTAATAATTCTCAGATAGCCTCACGTTTACCCAAACGTTTTCTCGACGAAAACGTTTTGACATCGTCCAGACAACGCAGGGAAAACAACTAACACAAATTCTCAATTCTATACTTTGCTGCTACTCATTCGTCTCTCAGACTAACGTTGTCCTAAAGGTTACTATATGTGAAAATATTTTGAGAAAAAGAAATATCCTTATTTGTAGTATCCAAGGTCCTATGAAGGTACCGAGTCGGGATGGTTTATCAAGAAAAAAACTGGAAAACCATGTTTATAGAGAAATGGATTACAACACAATAAGCAGAGTAGACTTAAAAATTAATAGCATTTGTATATTTAAAGCTTTAGTTTCTGTTTGTAACTGCTGTTGTATATCAAAGTGTTTCCATAAAACATAGTTAAATATAGTTTATGAAATTATATATACATATATATATATAAATGGGATAAATATGAACTATGAGGACTCATGATTTTTAATGATTGATTAATTTAAATGAAAATATTTTTAAACCAGAGAAATTAAGCCCTCCCAGACTGTTCTGGTGATTCATCATTCTTAGTCTTATATGCGTTCGTTTAAACTAACAAGATATTTTTTGTAGATTGTATTAGTTTGCTGGACTTTTTTAGATACTCTCAAATTCTCAGTAATAATGTTTAGGCACTTTTAGAACGGAAATCAATTCATCTCATTCGATTTTTAATAGTCTTTATTTTTTTTAAAGTAATGATATTGAAATAAAATTTGGAATTAAAAATATACATTTTAGTTAAAATGTCTTGCATTTTCTGCTTTTAAATGCGATGGAGAACTATTTTGTTATTAAAAACAGGAATATTAAATCAAAAATATTTGGAAAAATCAGTGCTAATTTTGGAGATAAAAATCTGTTTTATTATTATTTTTTGATTATTGAACACTTTGTGAAAATAATGTTGAAAATATTTTGACATGGAGACTATTTAATCATGAATATTAATTCCTGTCAATTCTGTATGCTATTTTTTTTCTAATATTAAAGTGTTTATTTGAATTAGCAGTCCATTGCATTTTATTTATTTTCTGTCCTTTTAGCACAGTGATCCCCAACACACTGGTTGGTAACGGCTACCCAAGGATCATTAAATTTTTCCCATTTTATTTACAGCGGTGTGTTTCTCTCGAGTTTGTGCTAGTTTCCATGAAAATAACTTTCATTCCTTGTTAAATAACTTTATATTCATTTTCTGATGCAATACTGTTTTATTCTGGAAGCATATTTAAAAAAAAGTTAAATTAAGAGTATTAAATCAAAAGAATCTAAAATATAAATAATCAACGCTTCGCACCGCGGGCCATAATAATATTATCTAACGATGATCTTTCCGCGGCGATATAATTGTTGGAGAGTACTGCATTAGCATATCACTTACTTGGTTTTTATTTATTCCAAATCTCTGCCCTAAATCTCTAAAACCTAGCCTTTCAGTTTCTTCTACGTGAAATACGTCATTTTTTTTTTGTTTAAAGGGAAATCAATTGCTCTTCGAAGCCATGTTAGATAACGTATGCAGAAACAGCTCAAAAGTACAAAATTACACTTTGGCTCAGCAATCCTCAAAATAACTGATAGTTAAATGTTTTAGAACCTCAAAGTAGTAACTATAATTTATACTATAAAAGGAGTTAAATTTTCATATATTTGATATTAAATTTTAAAATAAAAGGGTAAAAAAGTCCATCCCTAATATTCTCTCATTTTCAGTATACAGATAGTTCTAAAAGGTTTGATTGGAGTACAGAGATTCAAGGTTACGCAATTGGATTTCAATTTGTGGGAATGATATTTGGCTATGTTCCAGGAGGACGTTTAGGAGAACTTTATGGGGCAAAGGACACAATGATCTGCTCAATATTAATAGCATCTATATTTACCATCTTGTCTACCATTGCTGCAAGAATTTCTCCATATGTCTTCATAATTTGCCGTGTTATAGTTGGATTAGGAACAGTAAGCATATATTTAAATATCATAAAAATTTCTTAAATTGAATATAATTTCTGGAATATGGTGAAGTGAAAACTAAGTTTTTGTTGCATACTTTCAGGCACCGATTTTTCCGATCTTTGTGATCATGATTTCAAAATGGATACCAGAATCAGAACGAACCTTAATATCCTCAATCATGCTGGCTGGTTACGGAGCAGGAGCTTCAGTAGCGTATTTAGTTGCTGGAGCCTTATGCTCATCCGATTTCCTTGGAGGATGGCCGTCAGTATTTTACTCAAGTGGTAATTTTTTTTTTTTGTCTGAAAACTTTCTTAACATTATAAGAATTGCGAACACTTATAATTCGTTAAGTGATTATAATTGGATTTCACTTCACATTTAAAGAAAAAAACCATCAAATGAAGAAATTCTTGACATGTTCTTTTTAAGAAATAACTGTACATTGGTGTCCAAAAGTTAAGCAAAAATCGTAAAATGCGAAAAACATGGACTAAATATTCGTAGAATTTTTCCAAATTTCTTGCGGATATTAATTGGGTGAAGAAACATTGGGTTTATGCAAAACTTTTCAGTCGACTCGACTACGTCCTACGCGAAACACCAGCGCATGTCAGAACGCGGAGAAACCGATACACGCAGCATAGGCAGTTCAGACAAGTTTTGTGCAACTGCTGTGTGAAAGAACGTTGTTAACCATCAAACAAGATGAATAATGGCACAAAACGCCAATTGGACATGTTTACGAAAGGAAGAATCGTTGGAATGCTGGAATTCTCGCGTTCACAAACCGAAGTGTCTCGAATTCTGAATGTGGACCAGTCTGTAATCTCAAGACTGTGGCAGAGTTTTCACAGAACGGGAGATGTTACCCGACAACCAGTATCAAGTCGACCAAGAGTCACAACCCCTCGCCAAGATGGATATCTGTTAATAAGTGCGCGACGTCAGAGGGGCAGTACTGCCAGAGCACTGGGTTCGGCGCTCACAGTTGCCACAGGAATACACATTTCGACACAAACTGTTTACAGGAGACTCAATCATGTTGGCCTGTGTGCCAGAAGTCCAGCAGTTTGCATTCCCCTCACGTCTGCGCATAAACGCGCTCGTTTGAACTGGAGTTTGAAATATCAACATTGGAGCGTGGGAGAGTGGGCCAATGTGATGTACAGTGACGAGTCTCGGTTTAGTCTGAGTAGTGATTCTAGGTGGGTAACGATATGGAGAGAACGTGGAACACGTTTTGAACCAAAAAAACATAACGTTAAGACATCATTTTCCATCAAGGGGAGTAATGGTATGGGCCGCATGATGTAGGGCCGCACATACCTCCATTTCTTTGACACGGGGTCTGTGACTGCTCAAAGATACATAGACGAAGTTCTTGAGCCTTATGTTTGTTTGTTTCGAGGTGCTGTCGGTCAATGACTTCATATTCATGGATGATAATGCGGCATGTCACCGAGTGGTGCTGATTGATGACTTCCTTGAAACGGAAAACATCCAGCGCATGTCATGATCTGCGAACTCCCCTGATTTAAATCCTATCGAGCATGTATGGGATATGCTCGGGAGACAAATTGCAGCCCTTTCGCCCCCACCAAGCTCCATTACAGAACTGAAGAGAGCTTTTAAGAAGCTTGAAACAGTTTGAACCCACAACTATTCATCATCTCATAGCTAGTATGGTAAATCGCTGTGCAGCGTGCTTGGCTGTCAGAGGTGACCAAAAGCCTTATTAAAATGCAGCATCAGTATTTATTTAATATTTTCTTTCATTTTTTTTCTTTAAAGTGTGAATCCTTGCTATGCTCAGTTTTCTTTCAAACTGCTACTTTGGATAATAAAATTAATTATTATCATTCTTTTGATTTGCTTCCCTATTTTATAAACATTTTACAGTGGCATATCACGTTTCCCGCCATTCTGATTTACAGTTCCTTCTTTATTCACATAATTATCAATTATGCTTAACTTTTGGACACTAGTGTATTTTAATGAAGAGGATCTAGTGATTAGTGGACTCTCAATTTAAATAATGATTACATTTAAGATAATTTTATTGAATAATAAATTTTAGTTTAAAAAAAAACTAAACACATTTTTATAAGAAATCGAACCAAGTTGTAACTTAATCTCTTAGTCGTCAAATCTGGAATTAGTCGCCAGATGCGGGATGTGATCTGAAAATGGGAAATCATTATTGCTGATAATCCTGATCAGGAAACAAAATTATTAAATTATTTTATTGCCATTGTTCTCTGACAAGCGAGTAGAATTTCGAATTAATCTGACCTTTTAAAGTGGGTAAAAATTGAAGTCAAAAATTCTGTTCCATATAAGGGAAGCTTACAAAAGGATGTTAAAAAGATTAACTTCTGTAAATTTTATATGTGGTTTGTTGAGGAAATTACAATAGAGAGAATGTGACCAATAGGAGTATTACTTTCATTATATAGTTGAGATTTAGGATTAAATGGTCTTTTGTAATTAGAGATTGTATATTTTGCCCACTTCAGGAAAATAAAATAACAAATTCTGTAGGAATATATATATTCCTCTGCTTTCAATGAAATTTCGACTCATTTTTTTATTTCTAATGATTAAAAAGTTAAATAGTATTGATTAAATGTAACGAAATCATGCTAACTTATTTCTACATTAAAACAATTTAAAAAGGTATCTATTTTAATTTTAAGCAAAATTACATCTATATCGCTATAATTTTATCGTATTAAGAAAAGGTATAGCTATGTTACTCATTGTAAATTGGACAAACACTAATTGGTAATTTCATCAGGAGAATATATGACCATTATAGATATACAGATCAACATTATGAATATCAGGTTTTAATCCTAAACATCATTCTTACAAATAATTTAAATTAATCGGTAAAAACTTTTATTTATTATAACTACCATTTATCAAGACTTATACTACAAATGTTAATGATATTGGATTGAGTTTATTGGAAAAAAGTGTAATGTATGAAATTAAATCTTTAATCAGTAATCATAAACACCGGTAAACTTTGTCATTATTTGTTTTATTTCGGAAAAAAATAATTTTCACAAAACAAAGAATATTACTGCATTCCTTTTTCTTTATCAGAAATATTAGCTTAGATTGTTATAAAATTTGTATATATGCAATTTTACATCTTTTGCTGTTTGTGGTTTTCAAAAGTATGAATAAATTTTTATATGGTTCGTTATTAAATACTCAGCTACTTTCAACTTATTGCTTTGAAGTTTTATAATATTTATTAACAGCATTTTTTTACTATAGGTGCGGTTGGTATAATTTGGTGTGTTTTGTGTTATTTTCTTGTATATGAATCTCCTGAGAATCATCCTACAATATCTTTGAAAGAGCTAGAATATCTTCAGAAGAGTATTGGACGCCCACCGAAAGAGGTTCGATTACTTTATTAGTTTCTAGAACTTGTGATATTGTTGATAGTAAGACTTGGGTCTTAACTTCAAGAGATTTCGTTACGAGAGCAAATTAATACTAAATTGCATTACTTTTTTCCCATATTGGAAATGAAAAAAGCTAAAATGGCATTACGAGAATGTTTATAATGGAAACTAGCCATACTTACATGGGACAAAAATTTTGAATAACTAATTAGTAGACTATATAAATTTTACTTAAATTTTTAATATCTTAAAAGACTTTGATACTCAATATTTATAAATCTTATGTAAACGTATAAGTGTTGATGTAAATACGAGGTGTAACAAATTTTTAAGAAAATCCACCACCGGTTTTACTTAAGCTGTTTTAAAATGTGTGAATAAATGAGAAGGGACTTGCGAAGAAATGCGTTTCATTGAATTAAAGGTAATACTGAAATTAATAAGTATACATGTGTAAAGACTATAACACATCTGAATTCAAAAATGAAGATCAGTATTTTTTTTTCTTTCCAGACAAACAGAAATTTCAATATCGCCGCAAAAATCTTATTTATTTATTCTTTTTCCAAGATATAACTTTAAATTTTATATTGACAAGTTTAACTGTCTATTTATTTTGAATTCCTTTTTTTAATACTTGCAAATGCAAACCATATAAATAATTAAATTACACTATGTTCATAAATTAAGAGTAATTCATAGTCACGTGGAAATCGAACACTAAAATAAATATATTCCCCGTAAAATGACTACACACATCTTCAAGAATCATATGCAAATTGTAGGAAGCCACCAGATGACACCTATAGTACGTCACAAGGACGAGAGTGTTAGAGGGGATATATAAGGAATGCAGGCAAAAATGTAAAATTGTTTGCAGCGCTTTATAATACTTTCAGTGCAATAACCAAATAGTTATGACACAATTGAGTCTTTTAGATGATTTTTTTCTTGTTATAATTATCGACCGTCTGAAATGTGAGCGTATCCAGCTGGCAGTTTCCGAAAAACTCCAAATCACCCATAGCGTCACTTCCAACCTTTGGAAATATTTCCAAGAGTAAGCGTTACAGCATAAGTCGTTCCCGAGTTACAATGTCGAATGAGGACCGGTATTTGGTAGTTACTGCTCAAAGAAACAGACGGAGCTCAGCATCAGATTTGTCTCATCAAATCTCTTCAGCCACCGGTACGACAGCTTCAAGGCAGAATGTGTAAAGACGCTTAGGGCAGATTTGTCATAGACCTGTCAGATGTGTTACAATTACTGCAACTCACTATCGTCTGCGGTTGGCCTGGAGTAGAGAGTATGCATTGTGAACACCACAACAGTGGGCATGTCTGATGGTTTTCAACGAGTCCAGGTTTAACTTGCAGTCTGATTCTCACTGGACTTTTATATGGAGAGCGCCAGGTATCCGTTACCACAAAGAGAACATCATTGAACGACACAATTTTGGTGGTGCAGAATTGTTAATTTTTTTTCGGGGGGAGGGATGAGATTATTCTGGGTTCTAGAATTGACCTGCATGTTTAAATTGGACCAGGGCAGGCCAAATCTATCAGGATGTCCTTCTGGATAAACATGTACGTTTGTTCCATTGAGCACCATGGGTGCAGAATTTGTGTTTATAATAACGCTCGTCCTCACCATGCAAACATTGTAAGCCAATACTTTCAATCGGAGGATATCACCCGTTTAGAATGGCCAGAATTCTCACCGGTCTAGTAGAGCATGTGTGGGACATACTTGGCTGATGAGTTGCAGCCGGTCAACCACCTCCTACATGTCTACTGGAACTTCGGAGAGCATTGCTTGATGAGTGGTGTAATATTCCCCAAGATCAGATAGATAGTTTGATATTCAGCATGCCTAGGCGTTGTACGGACTGAATTGCATTATCTGGGAGACTTTCTTAACCATCATACCAAACATGTAATATTGGTTTTTGTAAATAGGTTATTTTATGTAGTATCCTCCAGATAGCAAAAGTCATCATTTTTATTAATGATATCAAACTTATAGCATCTTTTTGATGTGTAACATCTTTCCTCTCAGTTGTTGGAGATTTGTGGGAGTGATTTCATGAAAAGGGGGACGGAAATGAGTAACAGGAAGTTGGGGAAGCGGGCGCGATAAAATTTGACCAATCAGCGCACTTGGTGTTGCCTCTTCCCTACCCTAGCTGTGAAGTTCTGTTTTTCTCCTTCATTCGGGAGGGGCTCCCACCCCCCCCTCCCCCTTCCTTGCGGTCTAGGCCGTGGGATCTTTGTTTTTGTTTTGCTTTCTCACTTTAAGATCAGAGAAGAAACTAAGTCCTTTAGCTGGATCTTGTAAAGATATATCCAAGTGGGGTCTAACTCTAGTAGTGATCAAGCCGCCAGCATTTTTTTATTGATAAATTTAGCATTTCAAAACATTCTAATTCAAAAACTCGGTTTCGTTTGCGGTTGACTCTAAATCCATTTCGCACATTCCAGCAAGTCATATTAGACTTCACCAAGGATAAACTTGCGATCCTTACGCTCAATTATCAAAGTCTAAGGGATCACCAAACAGATTTCGACGTTATTTCACAAAATCGTACGTTACTCATGCAGAGACGTGGTTAGATAATGACGAACGTGTTTCGATACCTAACTTCGATTGCTGCGTACTATTTAAACGACTGGGCCACAGAGCACCTGGTGTTGCGATTTATCGCAAACAGAACAACTCGCATGTTGTGGCTCCTCATATGGATATTACTTATCGTCAAACAAGTGGACAGGGTATTGTTAGTCAAGATATTGGGGACATATGTGCGGCAGAATGCTTATTTGAAAATGGACATTGATTTCGGTGGTTGTATACATTTCTCCGAATCAAACGTTTCAAAAAAATTAAAGATTTCCTTCATTTTTTTACTATTATCATATACCGAAGGAGGTTCAGCTCTTCTAAAAAAATGTCACTCGCTTCCCATGATTTTGAGTAGTGATTTTAAAATTAACTTCAGTTTGCTAGAAGCCGAGCCACTCGTATTTTTTTGACGCACGCACTGACTCCCCCCCCCCCCCCCCCCCCCCCCCCCCCCCCCATCTTGACGATGAACTCAAGCTGGAATGAGACCACAAAAAATGGACACAAATCGAAATGTTTCGACAACTAACAGTGGTACTGTTATTGACGCCATTTTTCAAGATTTTTTAAATACTTTGAAATAACAAGTATATGTATCATATTTGAGTTATCATAAGTTATCATTACCGCTCTTCCCCAAATTGAACAATAATAATTATTTTTGATAAAAATTGCATTACTCATTGTGTTAATTAAATAAAATTTTCATTAAAGATATAATTATTCCATAGAAAATTATTTCCAATCTACTCGATTCATTTTTTTCAGGATTTATTATTGCGAATTTACCACGATAACATGTCAGATGTTACACATCGTATGCGACTACTGTAAGGCTCGGGTTGTTTTTTTTTTTGCTTTTTACCTTTTGTTTAATAAAAAGGATTTACAAATAAGTCGCATTTGTTTTGCTTCAAAATCTTTCTTTGTCTGAACTTGCATTATTCTTAATTTATGGACAGGAGTGTAAATAAATTTTAGAACTCTGTCTTTACATAATGTCAAGTTGACTATAAATTTTGGATGCCATTTTATTAAGTATAGTACCAATACTAGTCTAGCCATTTTGTGTAAACACAGTAATCAAGAGAGAAAAAATAGCATATTTAACCAAGTTCTTAAATTTAAATTTAGACTTGCTTCATATTACAGTTTAGACTCCTTTTATCGATTACAAAAGCTGTAAAATCCACTGTAGTAGTACGTACTTCCTTCCCTTACAAATTTTAGTGGATATTTTATCGCCTTCAGCTTTTGGTTTAAAAAAGCCAAAAATAATTAAGCAAAAGCATATGTAAAGTTATAAATTTTCAAGGGGAATTGCCTTAAATTTAGTATATCACATTTAGCTGATGTAAATCATAATAAAGATTTTATTAATTATTTAAATATTTTTTAATTATTATAAATATCTGAAATAGAATATCTACATTCTCAAATAACACTTTTTCTGGTCACATTACATAAAGTTTTAACTTAATATAAGTACTTTACTTAAGTGAATTAAAAAGCATCGCGCGAGCAAATTTTGATAAATGTTGCTTTTTGAATTTAAACTGCAAGAGAAATGTTCATTTGCAAATTACATTCGCTTCCAAAAGTTAAGCACAAAGATGTAAAATGCAAAAAAAAAAATCAAATACTGATTTTATTCACACAAAATTTGGCAGTAAAGTAGCATATTTAGTTATACATAAAACAAAAACAATAATTATATAACAAAAATGAAAACAATATTGAATTTTTTGTAAATTATCAGATAATGTCATACTGGAGACTTAAACAAAATAATGTATTAAGTGAAAATAAACAGCATAAAATGAAAAAAGGACATTAACAGGGTATGCGATTCCCCCTCATCTGTATGCAAAGTTTACACCTTCCGACCATGCTTTTAATTAGGTGGTCAACCACCGCAGAATTAAGCAATCACCATTCTTCTTGTAGAGCAGTTTCCAGCTCAATAAGAGTGGCTGGAGGAGGAAAAAATGTGAAGATACAGCATGGCTGAGAGCATCCCAAATATTTTCAATGGGATTAAGGTAGGGCGAATAGGCTGGCCACGCCATACGCGCAATCCCTTCACTCTCCGGTTAGTCATCGACGATGTCAGCTCTATGGGGACGTGCGTTATTATCCATTAAAACAATAGTAGGGCCAACTGCTGAAGCATACAATCTCACAACGGGTTCTTGGACTTCATCTCGATACCGGAAAGCCGTCACAGAACCCCGTTTAAAAATGTGCATGTCGGTGCGGTATCCTAATGAAATCCCTGCCCACACCATAATGCTTCCGCCTCGGAATGCGTGATGTTTTGGGGCTGATTGCGTGTTCCTTGTTTACGCCATATCCTTATACGCTTGTCATCTGGCTATAGAGAAAATCTTGACTCATCAGTAAACATGACATTGCCCCAGTCAGACACAGTCCAATTGCCATATTCCCGGCACCACTTTAATAGTGCCCCTCTTGATTGGACGGATAAAGGAACACAAACTCGAGGTACCTGGGCATACAGTCCATCCATATGTAATCTTTGGCGTACAGTAGCTGCAGATATAGCCTTACCAATGGACGCTGTAACCATCCATGTCACACGTATGGAGGTCTCTCTGCGATTCCGCTTGGCTACAATAGCAATATATTGATCTTTCGCGGGGGGTTGTAACCCTTGGGCGACCATCTACGGGCCTTCGGACAACTGTCTGTGTGGTTTGGAATTGTTTCCATAAACAATTACAGAATGATGAACGCCGAAGAAAAGAGCAACATCTGTGATCGACTGTCCTGCTTCAATGCGCCCCACAGCACGCCAGGGCTCAAAATCTTCCATTCGTTTTCTGGAAGTCATAGAAACACGTATGTCTTGAAAACAAATTGTTCGAAAGTTTTAAACACCTTCTATCAGCACTTACAATCAACTTCTGTAACTCTTCATAAAACTGGCTTCTTATAAGACTGCTCTTTTTGCATATTTCTTCACATGAAAGCACGATTGGCTGTTACCTAACATATTTGCATACTTCCATCTACCTCTGCAACGAATTGCATCCTCTTCAATTCTTATTGGTTTCCGGATATTAGCATTTTCCTCTCCATGCTTAACTTTTGGAAGTGAGTGTATATATGGAAAAAACTTTTAATTCTATCATCCCGTCCAGATGAAATGGATACCTTGGAAATCTATGGCAACTTCAGTACCCGTTTGGTCTCTTGCAATTGGCACTTTTGGACAATACTGGCTCTTGGCATTTTTTGTCACCTCCCATGCATTGTACTTAGGAACGGTTCTGAACATAGAAAGTACTCAAGTATGTCACAGAAGTTTTTAAAAATTAAGAAAATGTATGTTTTTGCCATTATCTTAAGCAACTAGGAAAAACATTTATGCTATTGATATTATAATTTAATTATTTAATGATAATTCGTCCAATTTTATGAATATAAACTCTTATTTTTAATATCATTAGACAAAAACTTTATAAACATTTTAAAAAGAACAGTAGATAAGTAATTTTTTTTCCATATAAATGAAGGTAGGGAATTTCAAACCAGAAAAAACTTTTTTTAAAAATATTTAACATAAAATTAGGTTCGTTTATTCATTATTTTCAAATATTAATTCTTTTAATTAAAAAAAGTTGGATCATAATATTTTTCAATGTTATTGAAACAATGTGGAGCAAAATTTTAAAAAAAAAAATTCTATTATAATAGCAACATTGTTTTTTAAGGGGAGGAGGGAGAGGTAATGTGTGAAATATATAATAAATATCTTTTTAGATTTTTTATGTGTTATTGTTCTCATTGTTATTAGAGTGAATCTTTTTTTCCCTGAAGTTTTCAATGCCTTCAGAATTCCCTACATTAACTGCAAATTTTAAATATTTTTTTTTCAGTTAAAATAAATTTAAATACTAAAACAATATATTTTCACCTCTGAATTTTAGTATATAATAAAATTATACAGTTCATCACTGTGTTTCTACGTATTAATTTGTTTACATTTAATAAATCCCTGTTTATTTAATATTTTTGCAATTAACAAATAAAAGTTGCAATAACAGGATTATTATGCATGAATGTTAATAGATATTTCAATTTTAATATTTTTTTAAGAAAGTTCTAGATAACATAATCTATACATGTAATGAAAATAAAATTTGTAGTTATATTTACAGCAATTCTTTCTAAAAGAAAGAAATTAAATGTTGCAAATATTAATATATTATTTTTAAAAAAAAGCAAGGCCTTTTAAAGTTACGTTTGAATTTTTTTCTAATTGCATTATATACTTACGTTAGAGATAATGTACAAATTAACAAAATATGATTATAAATGCATAAAGAGAATATAAATTTTAAAACAATGATATGATACAAAATAAAAACATCCATATTTCGAATTCGGAGTAAACGCTTACATGCCTCATAATACTATCATTTGGCCACCTAATATTGAAAAAAAAAGGCTTGTGCTATCTCGTCTTGAAAAACTGCTGTAAAAAAAGTAAACAAACAATTGGAAAATTTTTCACATGAATTTCTTTAGAGGATCTGAAATGTTTTCAGATACTCTAAGAAATTCACTCAAAATGCTTAATTTCTTTAAAAAAATAATTCTTCCCTTCATACATTTGTGTGTACCTTGATTTTTTACTATAAAGTTTAATTTTTAAAAGACAGTGTTCATCATTCATAATTAAGCATCCTAAATTTTGGGACTCTCCTTTTTATATTTCATTTATCATTAAATTACTTTTATAGAATGGTTTGCTATCATGTGTTCCGAATATTCTTCGGGCAATCTTCGCTTGCGTTGTAGGAGGTGCAATAGATTGGGTAAGAAGTCGAAGAGAGTTTCCTGTTGTGTATTTTAGGAAAGGAGTAACACTTTGTAGTAAGTTATTTTTTATTTTCTTCTAGAAACCTTGTTGCTATGTACTCATTTCGTCTGTAACTCGGATTTTAAGTAGTATTTATTTTTAATGAGAGTTTCTTTAATATACACTAAACGATAATTTTCTCTGAAAAAATACTTAAAAGCTATTCACATTATTTCAGAGATGCCATTCATGCATAAGAACTTATTTTCAAGCACAAGCACACACACACACACATACGTTTATAATTAAATGCAGTCGACTCTTGATAATCCATACCTTCGGTAATACAAACCTCTTGCTTAATCGAAGTATATGCTCAGCCCCTAGAAAAATTATTTATATATCGAACTAAAACAATAAGGTTTGGTAACCTCAATATTTCGAAGTAAAATCTATGGCCGGCTGGAATAGAACTCGCGATCATTCGAAGTGATCTTATAAAACTCTCGACAATTCAAGCACTCAATAACGTGTAGAGTCCTGTAAAAAACAGGTTTGACCTTGCATATTTTGTGTTGTATTGTTTCTGCTTGTCTCCCCTGTAACGTAGACCCTTTGATGGCCACCGGTGTTGACTCCGATAACACTGACAGAAGCTAAGTATCATTAAACAAACTGCACAAATTTTTCCTGGAAAATCATGTTGGTGCGGACATTTTTCAAGCTTAATTTATTCTAGAAAATTTTATTGACAAAGAGTCAATGTCATAAAATCAAAAAAGATCAATTTGTTTGACGAAAAAACTGTTATTATGTACAGTATATAATCTTTTATATTTGTTTTTAATGCATAAATGTATTCTTTTAATACAGACTTTTAACTTTTGTATAATATTTATACTGTATATAATATGTACTTTTTAAAAATACTTTAAAATAATTTAATACATATGAACACACACACACAATTGTTGTTTTATTACATAGTTAAAAATTTAAATGTGTTAGAAAAAAAACTCTCTTTATGTATTATTGGAGTTTTTTTCCTAACCTCTTAATAATTAGAACTTTTGATAATTCGAAGTTTTTCATTGGCCCCTTCAACTTCGAATTATCGAGAGTCGACTGTATACAACTCTTTTAAAAAAATTAAAGTAAACCTACAATGGATCATTTTCTCTCATTCTGTATCTATAGGAATCTCGCATTTTAAGGGTAGCTTCACTTGTAGTACATGAAACATTTGTTTTTAATACCCTTTTACAAGCTTCACTGGTATGAAACGGAATATTTGACCTTGATTGTTACCCAATTTAAGAGGTCATATTAATTCGAAATTTTGCTCACTTGTCCAGCATCTATGACAATACAATAATTTAATAATTTTGTTCTATTGTCCGGATCAGGAGCATCAAGAATAACGATTTCCCCTTTTCAGATCCCATTCCCGCATCTGGAGACTAATTTCAGATCACGTTTCTAGATTTGGCGACTAAGCGATTAAGTTACAAATTAGTTCAATGAACTATAAAAGGGTGTTTTTTTTTAGTTTTTGTATACTATTATTTATTTCGCATAAACTTGGCCTCTTTTTCTCAAATTACAATTTGGAACCAATAAATTCTTGATCATAAAAAATTTTAGTGGTTTTTTCAAATATATTTTAGAATTTCTATGATGAGTATATATAAAATGTATATATATATATATATATATTAACATAATTTTTTATTAACTTTTATGAACTCGTATAGGAGCACAAGAAACGGTTCTAGTACATCCAATTCTAAATGAGTGTAGATTTATTAAATCTTAATTCTTTTATTCGTTAATTATTAATTGGATACTTGGAAAATTCTACTTTTGAATACACGATGCACGTAATAAAGTTTCTGTTTTTTATCGAAAAAAATCATTTGCAATTTTTTTATTTGTTTAGTTAGAATGTTATTTAATTGAGCCATTGCTACAGTTATGGATTCCATGTTTTTTTTTTATTTTCTTAATACAAACAAAGATTAAAAAAGAATATTATTAGAAATAAGAACGTAATGAGATAATTGGTTGAATCCACTCGTGGATAAATCTTGCTAATTTCTAAATACGAAATTATTATGAAATAAGTATGACAATATACATATCCTTAATTCTAGAGCTAAGAATTGCTTTAGTTAAGTCTCTTTTTTACAATTCTTAGGGATATTATAATAAGCCTATATTTTTATTTATTAATTTCATAGATAACGAAACAAAAGTCCTCTTTAAAAATACGTATAAATTATTATAGAATGATATGCGACAAATTTCAAAGACATTAATTACAGGGCTTAGAAAATAAGCATTTAATATCAAAATAAGAATTTTAGATTTATACTAGTGTTTCACTCTAATTTAAGATCATTTGTACTATTTTTACTCGCATATTTACAGCTAATTTTTCAAAATATAGAGTAAAATTTTTTTAAAGTTAAATTTCAATATAAAGTAATCTTTATATTGAAGATTTAAAAAGTTTGAATTTTTTTTTCGTTTGATACTCAAACGGAAGAAAATTTTTAAAAGACAAAAAAAAAATAATGACATTATTCAACACTTCTAGATTTTTGTAGTTAAAGTAAGATTTATAGGTAATTTGCAAATAAATAATTAACGGAATACTTTAGATATTTAATCCAACCAGAATCCAGATCTTACCCTTAATAATCTGACCTGATGACCCTCATCGACGTTAATGTAGTTGCCAGCTGAAGGCTATTCACCAATAATTTTAAATATTCCATCCCAGTTCTAAAAGGCAACCATACAATAGCATCAATAATAACTAGACTTCACTTCCCAAAAGAAAAGACGCAAATCACTGACCAAACTCCCCTCATGTTCAACTGTCTCCACAACATACCCTCAGCTGCCCAGCAATTCAAGCCAGGCCTTTCAAGATCAGCCCAGAAGACCCAGAATATTTGATCTTCTCTGATAAAGCTGTGGAGATTTCGACAGCTTTGGAGTGATCTAAAGCTTCTTTTTTTATTATTAATCTGCACATCATGGACACGCCAACAACCTAAAGTCCTTTCTTCATTCTATGTAAGATAAAATATTTTATTTTAAAAGTGTTGATGTTTTTAAAAGAGACTGTTTTCAATCATATATTCGTGATTATATTTTTATCATAGATAAAATTATGTCAAATTTTTTAGATGCAATAGTAGCATGCTTAGGGTTTATTGGGGTTATGTATGCTGGCTGTGATGCTATTCTCGCTACCGTGGCCTTTATTATGGGTGGTCTTTGTGGAGATTTCTGTATATTTGGAGTAGCCCTGGTACCAACAGACATAGCACCAAGTATAAGAGGTAAGTTAAATCAAATTAGAAATTCTGCAGTTAGGAGAAGGAGACTGTAATACACGTCGTTAGAAGCATTCTACATAAACCTTGAACGCACCCCTGATTTAACCGTGTGACGGACGATGCAGTATTAAGGTTCAAATTTGGTTTAGTAGTAATGGGAAATGATCAGCTTCATTTGATCCTAAGACCTGGGGCACCAAAGGTAGAAAACTGATTTAGCCCCTAGTGCCTGCTAACTCTAGCTGGACAGAATAGACTAGAATAATTGCCTTCACAACTAGGAGCACTACTTCTACCAGGAGTATATACTCCACATGTGCATCAACCATTCCGTCCAGGTACACCCTCTAGCCACTTTGAGGCAGCTAGCAAATCTTGAAAGGGTATTTTGGAAAAAATCTCGTTTGTGTCACCAACTTAATATTACGGATCAGCAAACAGCCTTAACGCGCTTTTTTAGCGGTCGAATCAAATCTTTTACTTTTCAACAGTTCCAAAAAGTATTTTCAGGGTGTCATAGGTGTGAGGCTGATCAGGCATCCCCCAGTAATATTCTTAATTGAGTTCTGCTTTTGACGAATTTCTAGGAAATCCTATTTTATTTTTGGATTTTTTTGACGATGTGTTTGGTTTTATGGAGTTGGTGTAGTTAAACTACACCACCTGGGATAAGAAACAACAATAAGAAATTCTACATCCAATAAATTATGATAAATTTCAACTTTCCTATATCATACTTTTCAAAAAACAATACTTAATCCCAAATACCTTAGCGTGAATTTTAGAGTATTCGTAGCGACCGCGGTGGCAGAGTGGCCATGGACAAGAACTTGTGATTGGTGGAATTTTGTCGTTATTGATTCGAGTCCTGATGTCATTGAGCATCCGTCGTGTAAAGGGTTGATGATGTATCAAGGTACAAAGTTCTCCCGTTGGCATGGCATGATGCGCAGATTTGGACCCAGGTGGTTTGTCATCCTCGTCTCCTGATCGTATTTCAATTTTACAAAGATCCACGACAATAAAGCCCACGTATACCTTCGAAGCAGAGGTTAAAAACAATTAAACAGATACTTTTACATATCTAAATGAACTATGTTTAAAAAAATCCATTATTATTTTGGGATAGATGTTCATGTATAATGTGCATTGATATACTGTTGAAATTTATAAAAATACAACATATTTTGAAAACTAATTACAATAATATTGTGAATAAATAACTATAAAATAAGTGTTAATATGTTTTAGGCGCCTGAAATATATTTGATATCAGACCTATACTGACTTTTTAATCTACTTTTTGTGTTAAACAAACATTTAATATTTATGGATTAAAGGTCGATAATCTCTCAGAAAATTTGCAATATGGAGAAATCAGACATAAAGGTTTTTTAGAATAATAAGGAAATGTTAATTCCATGTTTAATCTAGGGAGTAATTGACTTTACTTGTTAGGCTAGAAAAGGCTTTATCTGAATCCAGTATGTAACAATAACGCGCAACAAGCATATATAATAAATATTGCTATTTGTGAGAGAAAAGGTTTGAGAGCCATTGTTGGTGGAATTAAACTGGGTGATTTTTACAAGCTTTTATTTAACTTACACTGTATGTATGTATGTAATTTGTTCGGGTGGAATCTTGCAACTCAATTTTGAAGCTGATATCTTCATCGCATTGAGCTGAAATTTTGTATACACGTTTAGTTTGGATGACAATGCATGTTTTGACCATTTATATTCCGATATTGCAATTAATTAAAAAGATATTAATTAAAAACGTTAAACTAGTTTTGGGCGCCAACTGCGATATGACTGCATTGTTGTAATAATGTTATTGTTACAACAATGACAAAAGTTGGCGTCGAAAATCGGTTTTCAGCCAAACTGGAATTTCATAACGTTGCGCTATTGACTGTATTAATTAACTTTGTCCAAAAAGTAATTATATTTCTACAACGTAAAAATAATCCTAATTTCTACAACGTATGCAATTTTTTTTTTTTTACAAATTTCTATCTATTTTCTTGGATTTAAATTCAAAACAAAAAATTTGAGCTATTTTTCAAGTAGATTGGTACATTGTATACTTTTCTCAACGCTGTCTAGTTAAACTGAGATGGAGCATTAAAGAAATTCTTTAGAAATGTATCGAACTTTAATCTATGAAACTCAGACAAAAAATAATCACAGACTCGGAAAGATCATTTATTTCATCCCGATACGGTATAATGTTTTTCACAAAATAATAATATTTGTATTTCTTACGATTCTTTTTAAATAAGTAAAAATCGATGCGTTTTTATGAAAATAATGTCTAAATTGTTGCGCATGAATTTTGTTGGTTTAAATGAATCGACATTCCGAACTAAAACAGCTCATGCTTTGCTTTTTTAGAATCAGTTATTTAAAAAATTAAATGCAAAAAACTTTTTTTTACGATTTTTCAAAAAATACTCAAAATTTTAAATTAACATTTAATAACTTCGTCATTTATGAAGCAAATCTCATAAAACTTTTTTTCGTGTGTACAACAATATTACCCAAGATCTGTACGAAGATTGAAAAAATTGCTTAAAAATTACGGATTTAAGAAAAATTTGTGTTTTTCGTCGAGTACCCTTTTTGCGAGAATTCATTTAGCTAAACTGTTCAAAAATAACTGGAAAACACCTAGCAACAATGACGCATTCAATGAGATGAATAGACTGAGAAACATGTCCAGTGATAACTAAAAAGTGAAAAATAAATTAAAAGTAAAAAAACCTTTTTAAAAACAAGCTTTTATTTAAATACGCTAAAAAGAATAAAATAAACTTTTTCTGTAAAACTTTTTTTCTATCAACTGATAACGTCATTGCACAATTTATATGATATAAAAGCTTGTCGCGAGATTTACATCTGCAGATAAACAAGTAAATTGATCTGATTGATTTTAATTTGTAAAAATTTCAAACTAAGTAAACAAGAGTACTTTAATCTCGCGACGAGCTTTTATATCATATAATTTGTGTAATGACGTTATCAGTTGATAGTAAAAAAAGTTTTACAGAAAGAGTTTATTTTATTCTTTTTAGCGCATTTAAATAAAATCTTGTTTTTAAAAAGTGTTTTTTTTTTTACTTTTAATTATAGAATAAATACTGACATTTACAAAAATATTATTAGGACATCGATAAAATAAAACTCATCAAGTTAATTTGATTTACAGTTTCAAGACCGTTTGGATACTAATAGTCCAGCATATAAGATCTTCAAACTTAAACCTATGAGTAGAACTAGAGGGAGCGTTCGTGATAAGGACCTCAACGGCTATATTGCATTAACACTTATTTAAAGACTATAAGAGGGTATGGAGATGGCGGCAAGGAGAGCTGCTTGGAAAAATATTCTGGAGAAGGCCAAGTCCCGACCGGGGTTGTTGGCCCTACAGTGATGTTATGATATTTAACAAATATTCTCTTAGAAATACCTTATATTAAGTTCATTTTAGATATAAACATTGGTTTCCTAATCAACATTTTGTATCTGAACACGGATGCGATGTTACAGATTATACAGTGACCTTTTCTGCTTTCAGGAACTCTTGCTGGAATTTTATGCTCTGTTGGTAGTATTCCATATTTCCTGCTGCCTGCAATGATAGGAATATTTACTAAACATGAGGTAATTACTCTAAGAATAATTTTGAAAATGGCTAAAAAAAGTTTAAATGTTTGTTTATTCTTAAGAAACTGTATTCCTTAGAGTAGCTGCTCTTAAATTGTTATATCGTTATCCGTGGAACCCGAGGTTCCTTGGCGCCGGCTCAAGTGTAGTATTGGGGGCCCTTTGGATTTAGCGATTTTTATATAGATTTCAAGGTAAGATAACGAATTTATTTTGGCTTCTGGACATGTAGCGGTAAGTGAAGTAGCTTGGCGATTGATTTTGGTCGCTAAAAGAAATCGAAATCGCCAAAGCCCCCCCCCCATACTACACTTTAACCATTGGCGCCTTTCTATGTTTTCCATAAAGATCTATTTTTAAATGAATTAAATTAATTTCAGCTCTTTATCTTAAAAAAACGCAGAAACCACCTGCAAAGCATAGAAGCAGAATTGAGATTAGATTTCAAATATTACACTTAATATAACAGTACTTGTATAAGAAATGCAGCAGCATACTTTTCATTAAAATATTTAATATTTAAATTATTTATTTTAAATTAGTACTTTTAAATATTTTAATTAGATGCCGATACAAATTATAATGAAACTAATCCGAGATCATTTAAGAAGTGAGACTCAAGAATCATTAAATCAGTGTCTGAAAAACTTTAAGACGTTAAATTTATTAACGTTAAAAAACAAACATTTAAATTTCAAACCGAAACATATTAATCCAACATTCAATCAATAAAACATCTTAAGAAAACTTTCAGAATAATAATCACTCAATCTCTCGAATATACAGAAAAGAGAACTTCTTGCAAATTAGTTGCAGCGCATTCCATAGGGATATGATTAAACAGCTTTACGATCTGCTTGGCAGAAATTCCAGGGGAAATAGAAAATTGAGGTAAAAGCAGGTTGAAATTTTATTTGCAGCAGATGCTTACTGTTTTCTTAAAGAAAATACTGCATCTACTTATACATAACTTTTTGACACTTAGGATTATATATATATATAATCCTATCACATTATATACATATAAAACTATTTGACACTTTATACATACACAAGAGCCAAAACATTATGACCATCCCTACATTTTGCAATGAACTCGCCTGGATGACGTGGAAGACACGTGATCAGGTGGAAATGGTATTTAATTGCTGCTGGAGAGTCTGAATAATCATTATTTCACTTACTTCTGTGTGTGATGGGAAAGGCTGCGGATCTAAGCGACTTTATAAAGGGCAGATTTTAATGGCTCAAAATCTCAAAACAAATATTTCCGAAAATGCACGACTCGTGGATTGTTCGCGATCTACAGTTGTTAGTACTTAAGCAAAGTGGATGGATGACGGTGAAACCAGCAGTAGACGACATGGTGTTGGACGTTCACACGCTATCAAACAAAGAGGTCGTCGGAGACTGTCTCGCATGGTGAAGAAAAACCGGAGCCAGAAAGTGGCTCGGCTGACAGCCCAATACAATGCAGGGCCAAGTAGAATAGTATTGGAGCACACTGTTCAGTGGACACTGTTGCATATGGGGCTACGCAGCAAACATCCCTCTAGTATGCCTTTTCTGACCAAACGTCATCGGCAACTGTGCCTGCGCTGGGCCCGGGAACATCACGACTGGTCCACGGATCAGTGGGAGACGGCCGATGGCCGTGTCAGGATACACCGTATTCCAGGCGAACTGTTGCTCTTTCAATGTACAGTAGGTCATACACAGGCCCTTGATGGTGGTATTACGCTTCAGGGGACATTCTGTTGGGCGTCTCTGGTACCCGTGGTTGTGGTAGAGCAGACCATGAATGCTAAAAGGTATCTGATCATCATTGCTGACCAGTTGCACCCTTAAATGGCCTCTGTTTTTCCAGCTGGAAATGGAATGTTCCAACAAGACAACGCCCCGTGTCATAAGGCTAAAATTGTGTTGGAGTGGTTCCAGCAACATGATGCTGAATTCCAGTTAATGTGCTGGCCGCCTAACTCACCGGATCTCAATCCGATGGAACACATTTGGGATATCATGGAACGGAAACTCGTAGTTCAAAGACAACCAATTCGCAATATATTGGATTTGCGTGACCTTTGCTTAAACATCTGGTACAATCTGGCTCCGGCCATCAACCAAGAACTTGTGGCATCCATGTCAAGGCGGGTTGAAGTGTTTTGCGCGCCAAAGGTGGGCCATTTCGTTATTGACAGGTGGTCATAATGTTTTTGCTCTTGAGTGTAGATCAGTGTCCCATTCCAAGAGATTCCATGCCGTCATTTTTTACATTCTCTTCACTTGTGGGACGTTCAACAATATTATATTTGCAGTTTCAGGGGTACCTAGGTCTCTCCGAAGAAATTTACTATTGAATGACTCCATTTAGTAATTCGGGACTCATCTTCAAAGAGTTGAAAAATCATTTTTGATTGGTTTATTCAACTTCTTTTTTATCCAACGTAAACCAGTACTCAGATGTTGCCTGTTAAGATGGACGCATACAAGGACATTCTCAAGCAGAATCTTCCATTATGAAGACATTTACGCAATAAGGTTACATATATTGTCCATTTAAAAAAATGTATTATTAGTATAATTTTGTATCACATATATACGATTAGTCTGCAATTATAGCCATTTATACAAAACGTATTTTTAAAAATTATTTTAGTTTATTTAATGATAAGTATTAAAACAAGTAATTTAAAAAAATGTTTTTAAGTCAATTTGTACTTTGAATGAATAGAAAATATTTTATTAACAATAGAAAATTTGAATATATATATATATATGTGTATAATATAGGTAGAGAGTGAACTAATTGTAGGAAGTGCAAAAATAGCATGATTTGTCTACATTGTTGTAACAATGCACACCCGGTTTGGCTAGTTAAGTTGAAAAACCGGTTTTCGATGCCAACTTTTGTCATTGTTTTAACAGTTACGTTGTTACAACAATGGAGATATATCTAGGTTGGCTTCAAAAACTAGTAATTAATTTAATGTATTTATATTTAAAAAAAACTGTTTTAACATCAAGTGTCATCTAGTACAAGTTCAAAAAAATTCTTTAAACTTGATTGGGAGAATAGAAAGTATTTTATTAACGATTGAAGATTTGAACAAGATTAATTTTTATATAAATAGAGTGAGAGTATGAGCTAATAGTAGAGGAATTGAAAAATACAGATTGTGGACCTTAATTTTATGAAAACCGGTGAACATGCTAATTTTGTGAATAGAAATTCTACTTACGCTCAATATGTAAAACAGCACGATCAAAATGCAGTTTTTTACATTTAAATATAATTTTTAAATAATTAATAAGTGTTCATATTTCCTTATTGTTTTTCTTTTTAACAGCAATCGATGCGTCAGTGGAAGTACGTTTATTACTGCACAATTGGCGTTACCATTGTGACAACAATTATTTACGTCTGTTTTGGAACCTCTGATCCACAACCTTGGGGCATTGAGAATAACAATTCAAATGAAAATCCAAAGAATAAAGAAGAGGAAAAGCAAAGGGAAAAGACAGATTCAGATACTAACGGTTTACCTCACAGCACATACCATCTATAAATACTAAAAACTCATTTGGGGTTCTCATAATAACAAATTACAGATTTTAAACAAAATCGAAATAAATATTTAAATGCATTATTTATAGTAAAAAGGGAGTCACACATTACATTTTTTCATGAGAGCATTTGTTCACATTATCGTTATTTTATCCTGTACAAATGTGCTTGTTAATATTTTACAGGAATTTAATATTGTAATTTAATTTATTATTGCATTTTTTGTTATAAATTCATTTTTATATGATTTATCATTCAAATAGTTTAAAATATGCCTTTTAAAATCATTGTTTATTTTTAAATATATGTCTGCAAGGAAAAATTATTAACATGGTTTATACTCGTATATTAATTCATATATTTAAATTTCATTTTATATACTATGTTTCCGGCATTCATTTTTAAATAAGGCAATGCGGAAGGGATATATGTTGTATATGATTATGATGCGTGTATTGCATACTTGCTACTTAAATCTACATACAAATTTGATTGTTTCTTAAAATGTTGCATGAGTTTTTAGAAGCACCTTTTTATGTATCATTTATATTTGTATTGTTCTTGCATCAGAGTAAATGTAAAAGAGATTAAAATGTTAAAATTAAAATATTTATGTCTATTATTGATTTTTAGCACTCTTTCGTTAAGTAGTTGATACTGTTTCACACAAAATTATGCCATCAAAAATTTCACAACCCATAGCCAAAAGAAAGAAACTTTGTTAGAAATAGTTTTCCTTATTTCGAAGGACTCTTTTTCAATACACCCTTTGAGAGAAAAAAATATCAATAAGCCATAATATGATATCTTAACAAAATATTTAAATGTAATATTTTAATATAAATACATCGATAATTAAAACTGAGTTTTATTTACTTTTTCATCTTTTGACTTCCCGCATTTTAGCATATTTTTCAACCATGAGATGTAGTTAGAATGCAAAAATGGATTATGTTCATGCAAAATGCCCAAACGATATATTTTTTTTTGTTTCAAACTCGTTTTTGTTATATTTCACCCTCCTTTTTTGTTGCATTTAGAATCAAAGTCTTATCACAGAAATATGTTTGAATATTATGCTGAATATCAATTTTTTCAATATATTTTTTAAATACTCTGTTTTTAGGTTTTAAGTTTCTAACTTCTGCCTCATACTGTATTCATTTTAAGAATAAGCCTGTATGTGAAACATTTTTTCTAAATTTTTTAATCTCTTTAGCAAATTATTTTGTTTAATTATTTTTACCTTTGACGATATTTAATATGAGACTCATTTCTCTGGGATCTCTCAATCTTAATTTCAGCCTCCAGAGATGAAACTTTGTCTCGTGTACAAGTGTTTGAATGGTATGAAAGGTTTTCAGGGGGAAGGGGGTTAGTGTGGAAAATGATGAACCTGCTGGGCACCAACTACAGACCAAAACATAGCTGAAATCCGTGATATGAGTGAGTTCTCACTCACATCGGTAGTCAGACTGTTAATCAATGCTACTTCATTGAAGTACTAAAGACTTCTTGAAAAAAGTAGGAGAAAAAGGCCAGAATTGGGAAGTGATGGATGGCTGTTGTGCACCGTGACAATGCATCCGCTCACATGGCCTTGTATATCAGGCAGTTTCTGACCAGCAAAAAGAAAAAAAAACTTTGATGGGGCATCCTTCTTATTCACTTGACTTCGCCCCATGAGACTTTTTTATTTCCTAAAGTTAAATATTGCTGAAAGGGAACTAATTTTAATTGTTGAAAAGGCTTAGGCAAAAACGGTAAAATCTCCGAAATTGACTTCCAAAAACCTCGTTCCATCATTGTTACCAGCAATGGAAGCCGAATGTAGAAGTGCGTGAATGTGGAAAGGAGCTACTTCGAAGACTATAATGCCACAAAGAATTAATATTGTAAAGTACAATGGTTTATTGGACCAGTCTCGTTATTTTCTGCCACACCTCGTATTGCTCATGTATTTCTAGAAGTCGACTATAATTGAAACAGAAATAAATCTTCCATCAAACGTTTTGGCAACTTAAAAACCGTTTACACAAAGTTTATTTCTCAAATTAAATATTTGTCGTTCAACTTTCAAATTCATAATACATTTTTCGAAAAAATAGCAGCTTGATTCCTTAAGGGAAACAATTTTAATTTCAAAATGCCATGGTATCAAAGGGGGTCATATCCTCAAATATATTTAGTAAAGATTTTAAAATCAAGTTATGACTTTCAGGCCATGTTCCATCAAATATATGTCATATGTAGAATAATGTGTTTGATTAATATGTGTTAACTACTGCTTAATAACTTGAATGTAATGAAATAACAGTTTTGTATTTTTGATTATGTAAAAAATTAACTTTTCAGTTAATTTAAGGCTAACACTGGACAACAAAAAAGAAACATTTTTTTGTCTCGGAAAGAAAATATGTGATTCTGATAGCATTTCTTATCCTGAATTCAAACATGATATCGATTTTTCTTCATCACGCAAGGTTTTAGAGAGACAGGCATTTATAATTTGAAACTCTTTAATATTTTCTACATTCTTGTTACACAATATTCAAACATTCGGACTCTCCTAGAAATTAGGAAATCACGATTTTCTTTTGTATTTCGCCTGTGGAGTATCTCTCTTGATGGTCCAACAATAATCGGCCAGCATATTATCATTCCATTTGCCTTGATATCTCTTTTCTATAGCTGAAATCTCCTGATGAAAGCGTTTCCCGTGCTCATTGCATCAAGATTTTCCAGGAAGAAATCTAAGTGCGAGTGCAGGAAGTGTATTTTTAAGGACATATTACAGCCCAAATTTTTATAAGATAATATAAGATCATGAACAATATCACAGTAATTTTCCGCCTTTAGATTTCCAAAAAAAACTGGGAGTTACATTTTTGAATGCTTGCCAAGCTGCTTTCTCCAGTGGATTTAATAGTTCATCAAACTTCTCATCATGCATTAGTGACCGTATTTGGGGACCCACAAATATCCCTTATTTAATTTTTTCTTTACTAATTTTAGGAAACTTCTGTTTTAAGTACATGAAACCAGAAGTATTGCCATGGCTTTCCCGAAATTCTTCATTAATTCTAGTTTGATATGTAACGGAGGTAGATACACATTTTTAGGATTACACAATGCGTCATGTTTCATATTTTTCTGTCCAGGAATGAATGATTCGCGTTTAGGCCATTCTTTTCTGATGTAATGGTTTTTTCTGTCCCTACTATCCCAAAGACACAAAAAACAACACTGCTTTGTTTAACCAAGCTGCAGACCAAGAATAAGTGCAATTACCTTCAAATCACCACAAATATTCCATTCATACACTACATATTGAAGCTTTTTCCAAAATAAATTGAAAGTTTTCATTTTTCTTTCATACTAGCAGAGTGAGCCGCAGGTATTGATGGGAATTTATTTTATATGTACTTTTAAACTTGCTTTGGAGGAATCAATGAACAAGCGCCATTCTATAGGGTTATGTTCAATACAAAATGTCTCCATAAGAGAAGAAATGTCATTACAAAAGCACTAAGCCATTTTCTTCAAAAAAATAGTCTTTACATTGAAAATGACGACTACAATAAGTACATATATTTGTATTCTTTTGAAGAAGATTCCGTCCTTTTAGCCAGGAACCAAGCATTTCAGACTGTTTTTTGGATAACTTTAAATCTCGTATGGAGATCGTCAAGTTCTTGAGTCAATAAATGAGGCTCGGATGAACAGGCTTGGTTCAAAAGTTGTATCACCACTAACTGTTTCTTCTTCTTCCTTACTTTTATCGGAATCTGAGCTCTCTTCATCTAATGTAACATGTTCTGGAGGCTTTTGTATGGGTAATTCTTCGCTGTGTGGAACAGGTTCATTGCATATTGCAAGTCAGGGTACACTAATGTATATTTTGATTTTGATGTAATCCCTTTAATGTTTGTTAAGCACAAATAAGTCAGAGGAATGATCTTTCGGTTCTCTCCAAATCATAGGGATAGCAAATGGCATGTGGCATGTGCCATTCTTCCATGCAGTGAAAAGCCTACTACACGATAAACAATAGATATGTGGGGCCCAGGTCCTTGTTTGGTCCCCCACTTTACACCCAAAATAAAGTTCATAACACTTTTTACTAATGGAGTAAGGTTTCGCCTTTGGGACTTGAGCATCAATTCACCACATATATAACAAAAGTTGTTATGATGATTTAAACAAGCACTATGCATTTTGTAACTAACAACAAATTAAAAGAAATAAATTTGTAAATACGTAACATACAACAATCCAGACACAAACACTCACAATAACGTGTTTACTGGTTCACTACTATCTCACAACTGACATCGTTCTAATGAATGAATGCTAGTCTAGACCATGTCTGTGCCTGTCTGTTGTGTCTGGTGCCAAAGTGTCTGTACATGTCTGAACATGCGCAGCAGTAGCAATGATACCATTTGAGTTAGCTCATGTGGTTCCATCACATTTACAATGCTCTTGTAGTTTTTATTTTACAATGGACAAATGGTCGTTTATTAAAAAAATATTTAAATACATTAATTGAAATTAAAATAAAATAAAAATTGTGGGTGATGGAGAAATTCCGAATACATATTTGAAAACACGATAAAAAACTGCATTAAGTACAACTATTGGTACTCATGAGACAAAAATCATGTTGACCCGCTGGTCAACATGATTTTGTACTTTCATGGACTATAAAAGTAAGAGCACAAAACTACTATACATGAAAAAGCTTCAAATATTTTAAAGAGCTACAATAGTAACTTCCAACGAAAATTCAAACCAATAGTTGTCACATTTCAAAAAAAAAATTATAAATATCGTAAGAAAAAATTTTAACAAAATTATAATGCGTACTTCTACATGCAGTGTCCTTTTATTCTTTCCACGCTCTTTAACAGACCGTGCAATTATTCCGATATAATATAATTAAAAATTTAAAAGTTTATGACTTTCATTTTTTATTTGAAAGTATTTTTTCTTTGAAAAAGACCGTTAATTTTTACGCCACACTCATTTTTTTTTCGGTTTTAACTATCTTAATGTGCTCAAATAGACTTTTTTAAGAAAAAATCCTTGTTTAATTAAAAATATTTACAAAATATGTTTGATGTGTAATACTAGATATCGGCACAACCCGTGACTCCCGAGCCGCATGAGGCTCTGCAAGAACGATTGCAATTATCCAGACACCTGCTTCCATGTATTTCTAAAAAAAAGCTACAGGAACTAAAAGTATTGTTTTCTTTTGATTTTTTCCCGGTGCAAATTTGATATCGGAATGCTATGCATCAAGTTGTTGCTTATGTTCGCCAAGATGGGCGATAACATTACAATATGGATTCCTTGATATTTCTATCATTTGTTAAAGTGGTTGCCATGGAGATGCCATATAATATTGTTAATTTTTATTGCTTTTTTCGCGGTAATCCTATTAATATCAAACGATTTTAATTATATTTCTTTAAAAATTTAACCATTTTCATTTAATTATATCTTCAAGCAATGTGCTTTCAGTCCTCTGTTGTATTTTGTGCTATTTTCGAGTATGGATATATTTCTATTATCATTTGTGAGTACCAGCAGAGGCGGATTAAGCTAGTTGGAGGCCCCTGGCGGTAAAAAGTTTGGAGCCCCCTGGGCTTAAGAGTCGAAAAAATTCGCTGACCTTAAATTCTCGAAATAAAATGTATAGCTAAAAAGAAAATTAACGGCTCGAAAAAAAACTTTTAACTTTATTTTAAAGGATTAAAAAAAAACCTTACTTAAAAGCTTAAAATTTTGCTATATAACTTTACGTCTTGATTTGTTTGGGCAAATTCATCGATTATTTTTGCAGTATCTATTTGGTTCAAAACATCTTGTTCTATGTATAAAATGGCCATGCTGTTCAGTTTGTCTTCTCCCATACTATTTCTTAAATAATTTTTAACGCGCTTAAAACCGAAAAAGATCTCTCACTTGATGTATTTGATATCGGTATAGTTAAACATATTTTTAAATGTATCTCGACATTAGGGAAAGTCGAGACCATTTCTTTTGCAACTCGATAAATTTCTATTGGAGTGTTCATAGTATCTTTGTTTTCTTTTAAAAATAGCAAAACTGATCCAATTCATCGTCAAAATTAAGCGATTAAATATCGTCTTTGTAAATATCCTTTAATTTTTTGTACAGCTTTCTTCTTAATTTCAGGAAACCTCTCGTCAAAAAATGCAAAAAAGTGTTCTAGAACAGTTTCATATATTCCAGCTCTTCGGGATAGTTCTGCACTTGTCCTATCGCATATGACATAGAATGAGTTGAACAAGAAATTTTCCCTATTTTCAAATTCATGACCTTCTTTAGTTTCACCGAAAATAATTTTTCTCTTTCGCTGCCTGCAACCTTGTCCAACTTCCTTTTCAGATGAGAGCCCTGATAAAGCAGTTGCTTCTTGTTCTACTTTTCCAAATTCATTCCTGAAATTTGTATATAATTTTCTAAAGATTTCAGTAGATTAGATCCTTTTAATATCTCACACCCAACTGATTGTAATGCTTTGCTAGTAGTACTCACCCTCTGGAGTATGGTATCCCAAATCACGGTCATTAGGGAAGTTTCATACTTTTCCATGTGTTTCCAAAGTACCCAATGATTAAATTGGCCGTACGCTAACCTCCGGCAACGAAGTTAGCTGCGGTCGACTCGGTATTCCACTCTTTTACCAAACAACCCAACGCAAACAAAAATAGCTCCAGCAATTTTTCTTTATATTATTATTATTTCAGGTCGCAATCTAATGTACTTTCTTAATTTTAATTTTATTTTTAAATTTTTAAAATTTAAACTTTTTATACTTGTTCCCACCTTTCACTAAACATAGCAAGTGTAATTTTTAATGCTCCCTCAAATTCAAGGTAGGGGATGAAGACCTCATCAAAAATCATGTGCTCCAATGACCATTCTACCATGTTTCAAAAGAGAAGTTGCCTCCAGTATTGTGATCTTCTTCTCATTTGTATCACGGATTTCAACCAGGACCTCTTTTATGTGTGTATAACCAAGTCTTATAGCTCGTACAGCATCTGTTCTTTCTGACTATTGTGTATCTGAAACTTTTTTCACAGATATTGCATGCTTACTTCTTTCCAGATTTTTATTTAAAATTCGCCAGCGATGGTTTGACACAGAAAAAAATAGAATATCTGTATAAGCATAAAACATTTAATTGCATCGCTACAACTTTTTGCTGCTAAATTTCCTACTACTGGCACAAGGAATATAAACTGCGCTTGGACTGTGTTCTTTAATACGTGCCTGTAGATCTGAGTACCGCCCAGACATATTAGACGCATTATCAAATGATTGCCCTCTGCAATTTTTAATATCCAGGCCAAATTTAGCTAAAATTTCTAAAGAGAATTAAATCCCCCTCCAAACTCTTATAAAATTACATTTTATCTTTTTCTAAATTTTCTGATAGAAGTAGGAAATTTCCGATTAATTACACATATATTTTGTTTAATTCTTTTATTCTTTACAGAAATCATAGTTTAATTTCTAGAACAAAACGTAGCTTAGCTTCCGGATTATTTATAATCAAAATTATTAAAATCAACCAAAAGTAAGCATTCAAAAATTCTAAGGTTTTCTTTTAAAAACTGAAAAAACAATTATAATACTCTTGATTTGTAAAGCTTCCTTTTATATATATATATATTATATATTATAGCTTCCTAAATATAAGTTAATAAAACATTAACTGAATACAAATGTTTTTTTACACATTCTAGTTTAGTATTATTACTATACTTGTTTGTTTTTTCAAAAATCTTAATACTTTGTGACTAAACAGAACAATAAAACATTTCCAAAATAATTTGAAATTTCTAAGATAACTCAAAACTGTTTGACAAACGCCACAATATATCACAAAAGAAATCTACAATTTTTCAACTAAATTTATATCTTAATTACATTCAATTTCCATTTCTCAAAATTAAACATCTTACTATATATTGAATAATTTTTCACATTTCTATTTTGTTTGAAATCACTCATTCTCTCTCATCTACTTTATAAATTGTGTGTATCATATTTTTATTTCTGTAATACATTTTTCTACCACTTTAAATAGTTTTAAACTAGGAGCAATTAAAAAATAGTACTTATATTTTTCAACATTATTGTTCTGTAAAAATAAACATTTCATTAAATGCTTTTTATAAGAAATTTCTGCTATAGTATTGGCACTGTTGCCTTTTTAAAGATTTTAAATATAGTTATAGATGAATTTTGATTAACTTTATTAGAAGCATACAGAATATTATACAATATTTTAAAGAAATTATTCATTTTAAAGTAATTATACGATTTTTATGTATTTTTATAATTAGTTATACACATATTTAATTATTAGATTGCACTGAATATCCTTTCAAGTTGTCTGGACAAAAGATCTTAATCAAAAAATATCGCGAGCCAATCAATCACTTTTAAAATGACAATAAATACAAAAAAGACAAAAAGAATGTGTGCTTTTCAAATTTAATCTTACAAAATAATGGTTCTCTTAGCAGTTTTAAAGTATATTAGAAAAATTATGTGTTTATTTCACGTTACTCAATAGAAAGAAAGAAAAGTGTATTTTTAAGTAAACTTAATATACTTTCTTTCTTTGAAAATTCTTTTAACAGTTTCAAGCAATTTTAATGAAATATTTAAAAATTATAGATTGGCTCATATATTACTAAACAAAATTATCGTAAAACGTTAGGATTACAAACAAAAAATCAACACAATAAATATAATAACGTTTTATTTCAATTTCGAGTTATTGTTAGGATTCTTTTAAGTATGGTAAATAATTAATGAATGTACTAAAAATCTCATTAATGTTTTGTATTTAAATGAGCTATTATCGCTTTTTATAACTGGCTCAAGAAATTATTTTTATAAGAGAGGCAAATAATATTCTTTCATTTGAATAACAATGCCAATCGAAAATGTTTTAAGATTCAAGCTACGAAAACACATTTAAATATGTTTATAATCATAAAAATATTCTAAGAAACTGATGGCAGTTATTTATATTTATGTATGTAAATCGAAAAATAAATAAATAAATAAAATAGTAATGACATAAATGCGACAAAATATTTTTTTCACTTTTTCTTACGCACTGATTAAAATACCTGCGCATTAAATCTTATAAATCTAAAAGAGAATTTGAAAATTAAAATATAGTTACCTTTTTTTGTTGTTTAAACACGGTTCTCCGATTTGTCTGTATAAGCGCAGGAAGCTAAAAGAAATTAGTTCTGAAGTCAAATTGATGCAAAATTTCCTCAGTTTACTTGGAAAAGGGGTATTTTTCTCAGGGTCATTCTGTCCCATTCTTTTTATTCATCCTTAAGCCTGTCATAAATCTTGATCGTGCTTTTCCGGATCATGCTTTTGTCCAATGTGCCGAAATTCTTCTTTAACGCGCCCCTTCCCCCAGAGAACCAACGTTGAGAACTCTCTCATTGATACTCCTTAAAAAATAATTAACTATAGACTTGGAGGGTGACAGAAGACTTCAGGCGCTTATGGTCCTATCTTTTCTCGAACGCGAAGCAGTTATCCAGCCTTTGCTCACTATGAATGCACATTCAGTCTCTTTTGGTTGTTACAGAAATAAAAGAGAACCGGGATAAATATAATATAATACTCTCTTTCACTGGACCATCTATGAAAAAAATTCCGACTAAGGGCAGAGCCTTCCTGTAGCTTCTTAGTACGACGTTTATTACAGTCAATCAATCAATAGACGATAGGGTTATTGTCCTTTACAGACAAATAACATTCTGAATGGATTTTTTCCATCCTAAATAAGTGTTATCTGTATTTCACATCAAACGATCTTTCTGTCCTTCCGCTTTGAATGAGAAGTTTTTCCTACATTCAAAGATCGCACCACTCCTTGTCTTCTCATTATTTTGTGTAATTTTACCAGCTTTTAAACTTTTCTTATTGCGTTTCCTGACATTCAGAATTCACACGGAAAACTTATATCGTTTTATGCCGGTGACATACTATTTTATAAACGTAAAAAGAACTCTTAATATGACCATTGATAACATTTCACGACTTTTTGCTTACACACGTCCAGGGCCTCTAGGGGAGCCCGTATCATTGATACGGTGATAGCTACGCCCCTGATAAGAAGAAATGTTGTTCAGGAATGTTTCTCAGAATTTAAAATCCTTTCTTATTATATGCTTCATCTGTGGTAGTGCGAACCGTTTAAGTCTGCATGATTTCAAGAATTAGTTTGCAGATTGTTGAATTTCAGAGATCTACAATAGTAATGTTTACGACAAAATTCACATTTCTTACGATAGCAATGTTGTCAAGTGTTCATACGCAAGAGTACATTTTAGTTTTTGATCATTCTGGGGCCCCTGCGCACAGCATCTGTCGCACCACCCACATGGCTGGCCCTGTCCTTGTTCCCTTTCTCTAAATTACAAAAACTTAAAATGTAGAAATGCTAAAAGGAAAACATTATCAAACTAGAAACACACAAATTTTTCTCAAAAAACAAACATTTGAAAGCAAATGGTGTAAAAATGATCTTATGAAACCAAAACAATAAAAAAATAAAAGAACAAAATGCACATTACCTGAAATTTTAACTTTAAAAGTCAATCAAATTTAAGTTGACCAATGGTAAAAAATGCCAGCAAAATTCAGACCTTATGAAAGTATGCAAATATCCCTGTGATCAATTATTTCAATAGCCAAAGATCATCTACAGTTTTTTCCAAAAAATAACTTTCATCTATTTCACTATTTGATCCATTCATCAATTTAGAGAAATTTCAATCTCACTTAAATATTTCGCTTTTTCTGTCATGCTGACTGAAATAAAACTGATGCTAAATTACAAAATACTTCGATCCAGTGCCGGATTACTCGTAAGGCGGAGTAGGAAGTTGCCAATGGGCCCCGTGCTTTTTAGGGGCCCACAAAAGCATGTTCTGTTTTCTGTTAGTGCTCCAAAAACAGGCTACAGGGCCCCGAGAACTCGACTGCCTAGGGGTCTCCATGTCGTTTAATCCGACACTGCTTCGATCTCTTTCCCCACATTCTCAAAATATAAACTCAAAAATCCAGATAACAATAAATTACGAACCTTCAAATACTAAATTCTTTCGAAAGAACTAAACATTGGTAGTTGTTTATAGTCTGAGACCTGGGATCATTATTGTAATATAAGAAATCTGGGATCAAATTTTTAAAAACTTGGAACCTAAAACATATATTAAAAACCAAAGTTCAAGAAAACATTTTTAAAAAAAAAACGGATTTTAACCGCAATTACATGTAATATATGAGGGCAACACACTAATTGTTATACGATTCAAATGTGTGTAATCATTGGGTTTGCAATATCAGTACAAGATTTTTTTGTTGCACGTTTAACTTATAACTGAAGTCTATCAGCTTGGGGCCCCTGGCAGCCGCCAGGTCCGCCAGGCGTTTAATCCGCCTCTGAGTACCAGGTTATTTTTTTTAGAGAATATGAGGGCTGTTCTTTTAATTATTATGGACTAAATTCTCACTTTTGATCCATTTTGTTTTCTATAAAAGTAATCACTTTTTTTTACAAATAAGGTTTCGCTGAATCGAATTCATAACATTCTTCATTTTTCCCCGATAGTAATTTTTTTGTGTGGGGGGGGGGGAGGAATTTTCGTTATTTTGTGTTTTAATTGCATCTTTTGGAAGAATGCATTTTCAAAATATTTTACTTATTTTTACTTCTTCCTCCGGCATTTCTAAAGTCCTCCTGTTCTATTTTTTTAAATGATGGTATGCATCATTTTTGGTGCTATTTTCAACGAAAAAAAAGTAAATTTTTAATTACTCTATTATTTTTGTTTTATTTAAATTCCAGACTATTTCAGCGTTTCATAAACTTTTGTTGGGAAAAAGCAATTACTTAAAATAATTTTCCTGACAA
This sequence comes from Trichonephila clavata, assembly GCA_019973975.1. Taxonomy (NCBI): domain Eukaryota; kingdom Metazoa; phylum Arthropoda; class Arachnida; order Araneae; family Nephilidae; genus Trichonephila; species Trichonephila clavata. The sequence continues at coordinate 91,604 of BMAO01019460.1, forward strand.
TTTGGTACAGCTAGGTCACTATTTTGGATTCCATGTCACTCGACAGCGCTTGGCGCGCAACACTCTGATATCAAATTAGTTCCATTTTTCCTTTATAATTATATATATTGAAGCATTTCACCTGTATTAGCTTACTTTTTGGCTGGCTTAAGACAGTTACTTCTCTATTAGAATATTTCCCATCAACAAAGTTTATTGAGGATCCGAGAAATTATTAGAAATAGTTCTAAAACAGAAAAAAAGTTTACTGGTAAAATTGTTGTCATGGGAAGGAATTCTTTTAAGTAAATACCCGCAACTTTTGCTTTTTTATATACATGAATTTGGAAGTTCTCGTGAAAAGTTCCAAGAGGTAACAAAAACACATTCTGTGTAGTGTGACATACTTAAGAGTTAGTAGAAACTCATTGAGATTATTTTTATATACAAGAACAACAAAGTCAATTTCATGAAACTCAAACATAAAATTTCAGAATCAAACAATTAAGATTTAAATAACAATAACAATTTTGTACTGACATTTTTCACTAAACTTGGAATCTTAATTCCTAACATAATAATATTTTTACAAAATTGTTCTCACACTTAGCCACAGTAATAAAAATATTGTCGATAGTTTTTAGTTTCAAATGAATGAATAAGTTGAATGAAACTTGAGTACATTATAAAAAATATTAGGTACATCTTGACAAGCTTGATCTCAACCCCGAATAAAGCCCTCTCCCTTTATTGTACCCGTGTAAGCAAATAAATGGCTGTTTGATAACTTAGTTATCTTGTTTCATTTACAATGTGACTTTTCTCTGTTGAAAGTTTCCCGACACCTGTTTTTGGTGACATTTAACACCACACAAATACTCGTTTATTTCAAGACAGCACAACGAGTGTTTTATTGCTGCTTTGACGAGCAGTCTTTGATAAAAGTAGAAAGTAATAAATTCTATACGAGGTGTTTACTCGAACTTTGACACCCGAACATTCATACTTTAGGAACTTTGCGTAGACGGAGATTTTCTAAGAATATAGTGTCATAAAGTTAGGAAGGGTAAAGGACTTATCACCCGTAGGGGAGACCGGGGAAGATGACTATGTTAACAATTTTTTGTTGTTTATTAATTTCTTTTTAAGGATCGTAAAATTAATTCTACATAAACTGTTTTAGTAGTCCTTTGTAGTATTAAAATATATAAATATTTAATTTTTCAAATAAAAGAAGTAAAGAATAATTTTATTTTTTCCTAACTTAACAAATCGTCATCTTGCTCAAGTACTGGGGCAAGATGACTTTAGCCTTGGGGCAAGATGACAACACCAAAAAAGGTTGAACATATTCTATCTTTTGAATATGTTACATGGTTTAACAAATGATAACTGTTTTTTACATCTTACAAAGTATCAAACTAAGCGTAATGCTAAAGTGTTTAGTTGTGTACCTAACAATAATCACAAATAAAAACGCCATTTTCATAATTGGAACATTCATCATACCAACACTCTTGGCATTTACAGCACCGGATCCATTCTTCTATTGGAGGGTTACAATAGTACTCTTCACAAGCAGGACATCTTATAACACTGTCCTTTCAAGTTTATGCAACTGGAATGTTTAGCCTGGATTTTATAGAATTAGGCCTACAAGAACTTAGTTTGAGTTTTTTTACTCCCTTTTTAGCTTCACGGGCTTTTTTTAAAAAAACTTCCTGTTCTTCCTTCTGCTTTTTCCTTTGTTCTATAATTTCTTTGATGGGTGTGCTTGTAAGAATGCTAGAGCTCAGTTTATTGCTTCTTTTTTTCTTACGTTATGTTGTTTTAGGCAATGGTTTGAAATAAAACACATTAAAAGGCTTCTTTTGTGTATTGGAATCAGCATTTGCCATAAGTTCTGGTTTTCTGGAAGGTTTAAATGTTGGTTTTCTACTACCAGGGTCTGAGGATTAGCACTACTATTTTCAGTTTCATCACCAACAGCAACAAGGTTAGTAGTTTTTGCCGCAGTGCATTGTTCGCTAAACACAAGAGGATTTATCCTGAGGCTCGATCCCACATTCTGCAAACCTTTTCAATGGCATTTCCAACTGTATCTGCTTTGAAGTAAGTGATACTCAAAACCTCACCCATTTTTTTGTCTATGATAGTTTATTCTGGATAAGTGACCATGAAATTGTCACATGCTTCGCTATAGTACGTTTTTAATTGGTCGAAAAATGGCACAACAAGAAGCTGGAGACGATGTGATTTGTGGGGTGGCAACCCAACCATGATGATGTTTTTCGCTCAGCAATGTACGTTAGCCTGTAAAGTTGTATGAGTTTTGTGATTGTCAAAAATCATCAGAGTAGGAGATTATTTGAGGGTTTTACATGAAGATAAAAGTGCTATCACTACAGCCAGCCGTTATCACTACAGTGGCCTACAGTTCCTGGTGCGGCTTTGTTACAGGTTCAGGAAGCATTTGTTCTCTCTCAAAAAATTCAGAAAAGGTGGCAGGTAAAAGCCAGTAGCTCAAAGGCAACAAATTATTGAAAAAGTTCTTCCTTTTCAGGGGGGGGGGAGCTTAGCGGATGGTAAAAATGTCTTCCTCTGGTACCCCCTTTTCGAACGAAACTTTTCCCGATCCGATGCACCCTTTAGCCCCAGAAGAGATGGAAGTGCCAGGTCGCACGGACATACACACATACAAACAAGTGTTCACAGGATTTAATAGAATGGACAACAATAGTTAATTTAATAAATTCCGAAACACGAGGCAAGATGACTAACTCGTCATCTTGCCCCGTGTTCGGATCGTCATCTGGCCCCAGACCATCTGTTTAAATATATTCGTTCTCATTACCATGAAGGAAAGCAATTAATTGGCATTTATTCATGGTAATAAGTAGTTTTTAAACCAAGTTACACATAAATATTAATGAGAAACGATATATCTTACCTGTATTTGTACCAGAGCTTATTTACACTCGCATAAAAATTATATCATGGCAGCGAAAACAATCAAAGCTTCACAACTAACACAAAAATGGCGATTTCAGCGTGTCTATACTATTGTTTAACGAACGGCCAAAAGGAGAGCCAGTAGTAATCGTTCAATGATGCTACCTAGTAGAATACGGAATAATTAAGACTTCGTCATCTTACCCCGCTCTTCATCTCGCCCCGGTCTCCCCTATACGTATTTGGAGCAATTCCAAACAATATCAACCTAGTTGTCATAGCAACGGCTCAGAACAACTGTTTCCCAGTAAGCAGAAAAAGTTGTTCCAAATAAAATAAATGCTTGAAATTCCAGCCAATGTGTTCCTCGGCTCCCTACGTCATAAACAAGACGGCAGTAAAGATGAAAACCTCGGCTTCCATCAGATACGGCGTATAATATTTTAATTGTGTATAATATTTTATTGGTGTATAATATTTTTAACAGAATCGGGTTCCATTTCTGTTTACGTTCGTCAACAAAAGCGCGAGAGTAATAAAAGAAATAGTATTGGATGTTCATTTTCCGAAGACGAAAAATCGGCAGTAGTTTTCAATGTGAAGATAGAGCGTGGTTGAAGTCAGATCATGTCGTTTTGTGTACGGCAACCCTTCACCCTCAGCTACTTGAAAAACTCGGCCGAACGGTTGCGCGAAATATGCATGGGTCATAGTGTCTTATGAGCTTGGATTTTATCTGACGACTCTCTCACATTTTTCGATCTTTATTCTTTTGTTTTTCACACGTACTTTTAGTGTAGCTATCATTTGAGGAACTTACAGTAAAATCTATCTGCTGTATATCGCGCCCTATAATTTCAAGCAACAATTTTTAATTTTTAGGTATATTCACCACATTGGCGTAGCTAGCTGTGAGTGGGCCCTGTATTAAAGTCCTTCGGGGCGCTTTTTAGATATGAGAGCCCTGTTAGGGGAACTGTAGTTACACATGTTGCGGCCCCTGTAGCTTGGGGGCCCCATTTCATTGATATGGCGAAAACAATGCTATGCCCCTGCGTAGCATTGTTTGCAGTACAACAAGCGCCACCTTCTTTTACGAAGAAACCTTAAATGTACGCGCGTAATGCTCTTATGTTTTAAAGTCTTTGTACGATATATTATGCTGAGCTTTAGGGCGGGGAAATAGCATATTTCTAGAACTACATGTCTTTAAGTTCATAAAGAATGTCATTTCTTTTAAATAGTATTTTGATATATGTAGAAGCCTACTTTTTTCCATGTTCATATTTTTTTTTAAAGTTCTCATTTTTATTCCAGGCGTATAATACGCTCCTGCAAATTTTCAGCGTTTTTGTGTTAAAAGTGCGTTGCATACAACGGATTTTTCTGAGAGAGAGAACCTAGTTATATTATTTCACATATTCAATAGTTTTCTTTTCCCTATATCATATTTTTTAAAATACTGCCTTATTATTATAACTAAAATTTGAGGTTATGAATTGTTTGGAATGTTGCAGGCTTTAACACTCTACGAGAGAACCCCAGCACAATCCAACGGACTCTCTCTCCGGGCGCCTTCCAGATTCACTTGGACAGAGACGTCTTAAGACTCTTTGAGGCTCTGGGCCCAGATAAATCTTAAAATTTTTGAGGCCCTGGGCCCCTATACAAAAGTAAGCCCTACCTGAGATCTTTAAAAACAGATAGTACATTGACAAATACTCGTTCAAACGATAATTTGAAACAAAAATAATAAATGTGTATGACTCGCAATTTCCAAAACATAGGCACAAGCCGGCTTGACCTATGACAGCATTTTAACTAAATGAGTTGGCTGTTTTTGTATGGTATTAGGCCTAGGAGGTGCCTATGGTCTAGGCATAGGCATAACAACGGTCATCACATAATAATACAATCCTACCATGTTTGCCAATTGATATGCATTTTGAAATTTCCTTTTTTTTTTCGGAAAATATACACGGCAATAATACTTGACCATCAAAATTATCCGGATCATAATTTTATTAAGACAGAATCAAGAACAAAATGAGGCCCCCTCCGGGAGCGAGGCCCTGGACCCGGGCACAGTTAGCCCATGCCTTAAGACGTCTCTGCACTTGGACCCTATTAGATCTACAGTTAGTGTGTGTTATCCGGAACAGCACTGAACCTTAGCAGTGTTGTCCAACTCAAACACATAACCTTTGATCTTTCAGCGTGTTCAAATTTTTCCTTGGAATAAAGTGCATACATGATATCAAATAGATTTAACTATTCATTTAATAGTTTCATCAATATTTTTGAGAAAATTTTTTAGCATTTTTGCTGTGGTTTGTTTCACCAAATTGCTGTTTTTGTTAACAGCTTCCAATTATAATTATTTTTTCCTGTTGTTTTGAAATATATTAAACATAGATTGTTCTTCTCATATGAAAAATAACAGGAATATGAATTACAAAATCATTAACTTTCCTTCATATACATAAGAAAAGCAATACTTTTTTGCAATTAGCATACGTTTTTCTTTTTCAGCATGTTTTATTAAACAGCATTCAAGAGCTATTTGTTTGGTTTTATTCAGAGTATAAAAGACCTGATGCTGAGCAATATTTCTCAGGATTGAAATAGGCTAAGCTGTTAAGCAGGTGCTGCCATCTATCGAGGATAGTAACACTTATCGTCTAACATGTGGCAAGTGGCGTGTAAGTTACGGAGTTCCCGAAGGGGATGTACCTCCTCATCAGAATTAAATAAAATTGATTACTGAAATTAGTGTTGCATAAAGTATAGAAAATAAAAAGATGAAAGTATGTGTCAGTGGAATAATTAATGGGCAGTGGCATTACACCTGCTAGAGAAATAGCGAGCGCATGAAGTCCGCGCGCCGTGATGCGATTGGCCCATTCCGTAGTTTTCCCTGGGTGGACAGAACCTCCCAGTGATTTGAGTGGCGGAGCCTCTCAATCCTACCGGTGGGCGTGGAAAACAAATGGCACGTTCAGTGAGTTCGTCTAACATAGGGATTAATATGAAAGAAAAGAGAGAGCAATCGCACGAATTATTCGTCAAAAATGTCAATCGAAAACTAAAAGTCGTAAGTAATTCTTCTTAATAACAACTAGTTGCTCATGCAATTGTTTAATTAACTTTATTAAAATGACTGTAATTTCTATACATCAATGTAATCAATCTTTCTTTATTTTTCTCGTACAAAAAAAATACTTTTACCGAAAGAGAAAAATAAATATTTAAACTTAAATGTATCTCCCTTTTCTACGTAATTTTAAAAAAAAATTGAACCTATACTAATATATTTGTTATATTAAATGAGTAACACTTCATTCTGTAAAGTATTTTCTGTGGCTTTGCTAATTTATTTCTTTGATTTAAATTTTAAGAAAACTTGCAAGTATCTTTGAGCCTTCCCAAATCAATTTTTTAAAAATATTCTTAAGAAATAATTCGAATTGTTTGGAGCATTTTGAAACAAACTGCGTCAAAATCCGACAATTATTACATTCTGTACAGTAAAAAGTGTAAATGTTTTGTCGGAGATTAGAACCCTCGACGCTCGAATCCAAAGTCCAGTAACATGACCACTAGGCAGAAGTGATCATCCTTGTCCGGAGGTTGTTACTGGCTTATTCAGAACCACCACAGTACTCCCCCACTAGTGAGTCGGTGGGTGAGTGAGTGAATATTAACGTCGCACTGTTTAGCAACACGAGGGCTTTTGGCGACGGTCTGCGTAATTTTGAACTATGGTTAAGTGACGCGGACGACACCTGAGCTGGCACTCCCCTCTCCTAACTACCACACCAACGGGAGGACGTTTGAGCTCTCGACAAATTTCACGTGCATCGCTCCTCTATACGGCGGGTCTTTAGTGGTACTGGGATCGAGCTCATGACACGCTAGGCATGATCCGATGCCTAGACCACTTGGCTACCACGGCCACAGTGAGTCGGTGGATAGGCGAAAGAATGATATATTTGTTGTAATGGCTAGCGTTACTGTTGCGTCATGTGAATCTGACAACTTTTTCTACGTCAAGTTGTGACGGGTGCTTACGCGTTTCACTAACCTTCTCTCAAATCTTTAAATATTTTATTTATATCAACCAATCTTCCGAGAGCCAAAAGTGCGACTTATGCAACAAGATAGTTTCGGGTTTAGCGAGTTCGAAAAGATATAAAAGGGAGAAATGAAATGAAGAAAGAGGATGATTACGAGGTTGATTAAGAAGGTGATTCTGAGAGATTAGTTTATCTAGTGGAAATATATTCGTCGGGAGAAGACGATTGAAAGGTGTTCATTAATTCGGTTCGGGACGGAACTGAATATATCTAAGATTGAAGCAGCCCCTTAAAGCAATCCAGAATTAGAGAAACCTGCCTTAAGAAAAGGTATCAGGTTAGTTATTTTCATAAATTAGATATAAATGCGTAGTTTGATTGTATGTGTTATTCTCCGGGAAGTGATCTGTTCGACTTTCGCTAGGTGCAGGTACTCGAGTGAGGTTGAATGACTTCGTTAGCTAGGGTACGAGTGGGTCTGCGACTTTCGCTAGTGCGTGATTCTGAGGACTTTGCTGCGTCAAGTGAGTTCAACGACTTTGCTGCGTCAAGTGAGTCCGACGACTTTGCTTGCTCTTCTTGCGGGTAGATGGCGCCATGAAGCATCAGGGTTTTTTTTGCGTTTTCTTTTCAGCCAAAGTCACTAATGTGCTGGATTAGAGCCCGCGACGCTCGGAAGCCCAGTAACATGACCACTAGATAGAAGTGATCACTCTTGTCCGGAGGCTGTTACTGGCTTATTTAGATACCGCCATAGTTTAAAGACACTTTGCTCTTTAAAGTGGCAACAAATCGCGCTTGCTCATGGTATAACTATCAGGAAGCGAAATCCTCAGAAAATACATCATACAAACATAACAATATTATTCCAACTTCTGTTATGGATGCAATAAAACCAATATTTGCAGAATTAAATTCACCTAAACTATTGAAAAAAATCGTTTAGGGGAAAAACTCTACATCACACGTTTCTATCCACCACTGGATCATTTTACTGCTTAGTGTGGATATTATAGCATTGTCTGATTTAAGTAGAATTTGAAACTTACTTAATTGCATAAAATTTTTTAAACTTTGAATGGAGCTGCGGATTGGTATTTTCCCATTGCAGACCCAGTTACTTCACCAGCAGCTGGTATTTCTATTTAGTGCGGCACCATATTGGTGGTAAACCATTCACCGCAAATAATTTTGAAGTCCTGATCCCCCTCCTCCAAAGGGAAGCCCCTGAGCTCTGATGATGGGAAATTGCACAAGGAATTTAGTATTGACGAGAGCACCCAAGCCAAACAGGAAGCTAAGGGATCTTTTACATACCGGATATTCATACAAAAACGACGTCTTGAAAATCCATTGACTTGGGCCGGAGTCGAATCTTCAAACTTGGTCGTTCAAAGCCAGCGCCAAAGCAACTACACTATTGAATCAAATTGCGAAATAATATGATTACAATATTAACGAAGTATTTAAAGCATGGCTACTTGTTATAATTTTTAATGCAAATTAAATGTAACACGTCCATAATAGTTTATAATTAATCAAATAGTTTTTCAAAATTAATACACGCTACAAAATTATATGGTTATTAATATTCACTTTTTTGATAGAAAACTAACCTTTACGAATTTATCCTATTGTATCCAAGTGATATCCTGGAAAAGAGAACTCAAAATGTAGGGGGGAAAGCTATTTTATTTTTATTTAAAATGTCCTTACGATTTCTAAGTAAAATATTTTTTCATACAACAATCTGAAATGATTGTACAGCCCATTGTTGCATCACCAGTTTTACTCTACCGTAAATGCCTTAAAAAGTTCCACATTCCTGTGTTAATTCAGTTTATATTACTTGCAAAGTGTAGCAAAATGAATTCCATCGCAGTTGACGAAATTGAAGAATTTTCGGGGATATGAATGTGTATGTCATTTAAGAGATGGTATTGACCATCGCAATAAGGCAGGAAATTATACCAAATGCAATTCTTAACAATCCAATTCTTCATGGCCGGTGTGATGGAGTGGAGCAGTTCCCTCTTCAAAAAAAGTTCAAGTACAGCTCAAAGATGCAAAATGGGGTCATATTTCAGAAGATTCACATATTCTTGTATGAAATGTAAAGGGCATGTATGCATTGATGGAAAAATAGACTGTTTTTATTGTTTTCAAGGCGAAGATGGTTAGAAAAATAATTATAAATATATGTTTATATATGCGTCCACTAGCCACTGCAGTGGACAAACTGTAGCAAATAATTGTGGCTAAATTGAACAAAATTAATTTTTTTTTTTTTTTGATTTTCCAGGTTTTAAAAGGAAAAACTCGAAACATTTTCGCTTAACTTCGCGTATTATTCGTATGCACTAGAAGGCTAAACTTTTTTTGTGGGGGGAGTTATTTTATAAAATATCGTTTTTATCATCGATATTCACTACTAGATGGCGCCAAAAGTTACCGAAAACATTGATACTGTACAAAGAAAAAATTTTGTCTCCACATTTCTTTAAGAAAATTAATTTTAACTTTTTTTTTAAAATAAAAAAAGTTACCCATTGCACATTATTTGAAGAAACACCAACTTAATTCGGTTCATGATGGTTTTGTTAGAATATTATTTTGTTGTAAATGATTTAAAATGATTTTATTTCTCGATGTAAATAATAACAACTGTAAACTGCTTAAAAGAACACTCTAAATTTTTGCATTGAAGGAATAAACTAACATAATGACCGTGTTTTTATCACAAAAAGAAAGTTTTACATATTTCATTAACAGATATAATTTTATCAAAATGCTGGCACTTGATTGATTTTGGTTACTTTAACTTTAAAATGTTTTGTAAAGCGTGGGTGGTGTGGGCCACCGCCCACCACCTTGCGGTGCCTAAGGCCTCACGCCTCAAAGCCGAAATAAATTAAACGAAAAGTTAGGAAAATGCTAAAGTGCAAGCACAACAGGGTTGTTTTATAAAATTAAAAAATGCTCAACTTCAAATCTGTTTTTTTGCCGTAAGATATCGAAAAATTGATATATCGACTTTTATTTTTAAAGGTTTTCTATTTGTCGGCGCATGAAAGCATATGAATAAATAATTCGTGAAAATATATTGTTTTGCATTTTCTTTTATTAAAAATTTCTCAACTTTGTCGTTTCCGCTCATTAGTCCAAATTTAGTCTGACAGCATTAGCTGGAGTGAAGATTCTATCGCGGGAAATCTCCGATCAGAGACGGGGAATAGTTAGGGATTTCCCATCATTAGAAAGCCAATTAAAATATCGCATGCAATGCAGTATGCCTCAAGTTTCTATATCATATTATAAATTTTAAAAGTATTTGATGTGAGAAATAATAGAGGTACTGGAACATAGTTATAAAACAATAAACCCGTATTTAATATGTAGAAATTCGATTTATGTCGTGAAGAAAAAGTAATAGTACCTGTGTTTATTTGCCAAGAATAAAGTAAGCAATATTTATTTGTTATATACTTACACTCAAATCTGGTTAGACTGGAACCTGACCCCAAGGGAGATTGGGAATAATAAGGTTTAGTGAAAAGACTCACACTCATATTTTTTTATAGTTTTCTTTTTAAAACATACTTGACATAAAATAACGTTTACTATTTATTATTTGTCATTATACTTAGGGATAGAAAGAAGTACCTAAACAACAAATGTTATTATTTTTGTTCAGAGGTTACGTATTATTGGTGCATTTTTCATTTTTTATCAAACATACCTGTCTTAGGCACAAAGAGATATAGAGATAAAGGGAGAAAATGGGAATGTGGTACACAATCAAAAGAAAAAGAAAATCGTAGGTGAGAGTAGTGACTTCCAACCATACAAATTACATGAAAAATTACAAAATATGATCCCATACTTACCCAACACCGAAATATCTGCTCTAATATGTCATAGAGAACGATTTGAAAGAAGTTTTCCAAAATATTTACAATGTCATTCGAATTTTGTTAACAATACCTTACCGCTTTCGCTGAGAGGGGCTTTTCAAAATCAAAACTGATAAAAATTTATATAAGAAATACAATGGGTCAGGAAAGACTTTCACAGCTTTGACAGTTTTATCTATTGAAGCAGATATAGCATCTAAGATAATTTACGAACCAATCATTAAAGATTTCAGAAATCTAAAAGTAGAAAATTTGTGTTTCTTTAATGTTTTCGGATTTTTTTTCATTATTGTTTAAAGTGCCAAAGAAATATCAGTAAAAAGTTTTTTTTTTCTTTATGAACAAAAATTGATCTTTTATTTTATAAGCCTCGCGAAATATATCTTGCCCACATTAAGTATAGGTCCTGTGCCGCCACACTGGTTTTCTATCCCAGTTATAAATTAAAAATGAGCGCTTTAAGCATATAAGAAATTTTATTAATTCTGCCATTGCATCGTTTAATCATGTCTATTGTTCAGTATTTTCTCCTTATTGATAGCACCATATTTCCTTGTATAATCAAACATTAAAATACATTTATTTCCTGAAGCAATATGACTTATTTTCGGAAAATACTAATGTTTATTAAGAATTATAATATCAATACGAAAACACTTAAATGTGTTTGAACATTTTTAGAATAACATTAATTTAAGATTTTGCAAAACGACGCTAAAATGATATATTCCCATATTCAAGTTTACATAAATTAATCGCTCTAAATTTTAGAATTGTTTTTGCTCGTCAGCGTTATTGGATTGAATGTTTTACATTAATGTATTTTTAACTAGGTGATGCTTGTTTTTATTTTTCCCTCAAAAAGGCTAGAAGGAAAAAAAATAACATTTTTTTAAAAAAATCAGTGATTACATTTCATGAGATAATTCTAGTTTCAAAATTGTGTTATATCCTGGAAGGTGTTTTATTGTTAATATGCGATGTTTTGTTAGTAAGGTGCTGGCTCATGTACATTCTTCTTAATTATGTGTGTTCATTTGCATGATAACGATTAGTTTAATAGAGTAGGTTACTGCAAATAATTTGCCAAATACTCTAATTATATTTTCTATGACTAGCCTATGGTTTATTATATTTTGAGGAAGCTTATGTTTCTTATCATTTATACCATACGCGTGTGTGTAATAGTTATAATATTACTTTTCTGGCTGTTATATCTAGATAAAATAGTTGCAATAAACTATAATGTACAAATTAATTTGCATTTTTTCTTATCTGAGTTGGTATGTCCCGAACTTCTTCAAATAGGTTATATCGGCCTAGAGCAAAGTTTATCAGACTGTGGGGGCTCCCCCCCCCAAGGAGGCATGATAATCCTACCAAAGGGACACGAACAAATCGAAAAGTGGATAATAAAATTATGACGGATCTATAAGCGTCCTTACATTAATCCTCTTATGAATTCTTTGGGGGTATCAAGAATCATTAATCTTCTCCTAAGAAGACGTAATATGCAAATTAATTTTATTATATATAGTTCACGTTCGCTTACTAGTGGTTAAAAAGTGATGAAGGATAGTAGAAAGTTAGAAGGTTAGTTAACTTAAGGTGACAAGTGTGATACAAGGTGAAGAATACCGCAAAAGACTAGAAAGGTCTTGTGAGAAACAGTTGATATTGATAAAGAAATTGAAATGTTACACCTTAATTTATTAGAAAACTGCCTACAGTTCAGGTATTGTCACCTTCCTATTACGTTTGATATTTAAAGTATCAAAGAGGTTAAGTTGCCAATAGTTACAGTTCCGTGTAAAGTAATATTGAGGTAGTAGATCGCTTATTTTGAAGGGGTTGGTTTAATGGAGGTATTCTCCCCAAACGCGACTCTCGTCCCCTCCCTCTGTTGACTGATTGGAACATCCTATTTATTGTGTTGCATTGAATTGTGTATGAGTCGATTAAAGTGCTAACTAAAGTAATTGAAAATTATCATGTGGAATCATCCTTAACTTCTTTCCACACCTTTATCTGGCTCACAGGGTAGACGGGAAGGGGGTTTATTACAAAATATTATTTAAAAAAATTATTAGCTTACGTTAAGGAAGAAAAACAAAATATACATTCACACAGAACAAAAAATAAAATACACATTTATATTGAAATAATATACTTATAAATGAATTAGTACAGCACAATGTATTTGATCTATACGAGGGCTGTTCAAAAAGTATCGAGACTGAATTTATTATGCAAAAACATACATACATAAACACGTTTTGAGTCAATCTCCTTCGAAATATGCTCCATTGGCAATAACACACTTGGCCAACGATGTTTCCAGTCCTCGAAACATTTCTGGAACTCAGACTTTGGATGGCCTGAAGATGCTGTGTCGAATTCTGTTTTATGGTTTCAATGTCCTGAAACCGGTGTCCTTTTAAGGTGTTCTTGATCTTGGGAAAGAGGAAAAATCAGCACCACAGCCTTCACTTGTGCAATCTTGTCCTCATTGCGAGAGGTGGATGGGCGTCCAGAATGGGGATCACTGTTCACTGATTGACGACCTTCCTTGAATCGCCGGAACCACTCGAAAACCCGAGCACGACTCATTGCCTCATCTCCAAATGTTGTTTTCATCATCTCGTAAGTTTTGGTGCCCATTTTACGGAGCTTAAAGCAAAACTTGATACAGATTCGCTAATCCGTGTTTTCACACATTTTCTTTTTTCGACGAACGCACGCAAACACTCCACGTGAAAGAAGTCAGTGTGACTGAACGGCGCGCTGTACAGACCTGCCGAATTTTGTGAGACAAGGTGAAATATGCGCGTGCATGATGCGCACAGTCCCTCCGCTGGGGGTTTTCTCGAATAAATAGAATAAATTCAGTATCGATACTT